>CAVNYN010241235.1:0-18257 GCA_963692815.1 Nyctanthes arbor-tristis | reverse complement strand
AATTACAGCTAGCTAACTAACGTAACTAAGCAGTAAGCCAAGCCAATAAGCCCTAAATTATAAATTATAATTTATAAACTAAACTCTAAAAAGTACAAATTGGACAAAACTTAAAAACTATGAAAAAATCTCGAGGTAGTAAGAGAATTTAGGGTTTTACATAAGATCATTACCTTGTAATTTATTCCCCCTAGTGCTTAATCACCGCAGGCGAACTCGTAACTCCAAAGCTGTCGGGAAATGAGGTACAACCAAGCGGCAGCAAATGTCCAACACTCGAACTCCACTCCAAGATCAAGAAGAAGAGAGTATGAGACTGATCTTTTGAGTTTTGGGAAGAATTAGCAGTCGCTGAACGGCACCGTAGAGAGCCAGAGACCAGGGTCGAAGGAGAAAGCAGAGAGCCAAAGACCAGAGTCGAAGACGCACAGAACGGGAAGAACATAATTGGGTTAAGACGCTGGTTCCGAATTATGATTAGTGATTTTGGGAATTTTACTTTTAATTGGGCCATTGGGTAATAGGTTATATTATATTGCAATAGATTGGACCACAGTGAGGTTAGACTTTAACAGTGTTTGGCAACTTAGATGGATTATAATCTGAATTATAATCTGCCACAAGACATTATTTCATTGGTTTAACTTTTTTCAAAAAGCCAAAAAGTAAAAGTCAAGCCGTAATTGTTTACTTTTTACAAAAAGCAACCAATAAAATTATGTCACGTAGTAGATTATAATCCAACTTTCAACCAAACACTTTGTAAAGATTTTGGGTCAATTACATTTAGAAGCAGGCAGCCTATACTTTTTTTTCTTGGGCCAGTGCTGTCTAAGGCCTATTTTTACTTGACCGCTAGGAAGTTCAGTGAGGTCCATGGACTGCATTGGGCCTATTGGGCCTCCGTCCCTTCCTAATTACTCGTGAGTATCATTTGCTCTGGAGTTGGCCACTTTTTCATATTGATTCTGCCTCAATTGTGATAATTAGTTCTTGAATTTAGAGGTAATTGTTTTCATTGCTCATTAGTTGGTGGTTATAAATTTTTTTCTTTTACTATTGGATTATTAGAAGATTTAATTTTCTTTTATTGTTGACAACTCGTTTAGCCTTAGATAATTATGTGAATGATTCTTTTGAATACCTTGAGCGCTATTTGTACGTTTAAGCTGTATAAAATTTGTAAACACATTTCTGAATTTATATACACCCCAAAAAGTTTTCATTTTAAGGAAGATGATGCCGGGGAGATTTAAGTAGGAGTGGGCATCGGTTCAGTCAGTCCGGTTTTTGGCTCAAACCGAAACCGAACCGAGTATAATCGGTTCTTCAGTTTGGCCAACCGAACCGAACCGGTTCAGTGCAATTAACCAAACCGGACAGGACCGACATCGTATCGGTCGGTCCGGTTTAAACCAATGGTTGTTCCTTTATTTTTATTTTTCTTTTTTCAAATTACGATGGACATTCCGAGAAACGGTTTGAAAT
Source organism: Nyctanthes arbor-tristis (assembly GCA_963692815.1). Lineage (NCBI taxonomy): Eukaryota > Viridiplantae > Streptophyta > Magnoliopsida > Lamiales > Oleaceae > Nyctanthes > Nyctanthes arbor-tristis. The sequence goes on along the minus strand of CAVNYN010241235.1, from coordinate 16,769 downwards.
CAGATTACTTGCATGCTCTATCTTCTCAGTACTGAATAATAGAGGGGAGAGAGTGTGTGACATGACTGATTAATGCCAATCATCATGTGGGTGCTCCATCTTCTTAATTTTTTAAGCTAACTAGCCAGCTAAATTGTCAGACTCCCATATTCCTTTTTCTGACTCATCAGTTTGTTCAAGACAAATTTCAACTCATGTAAAAAAAAAAAGGACAAATCTCAACTCCGTTTTTCTGACTCATCAGTTTGTTCAAGACAAATTTCAATTTTCAAGACAAAGCGGCTACCAAAATTAATGCTGGGCCACTTATTTTTTTTAATTCATTTCTCTTTTATTATTTCCAACGGTTAAAGCTTAGATAAGTGGTACGGTTTTTATCTCATAGATCCTTCAAAATCCTTTCGGTTCCGCAACTACCGGTTTCGGCTGGTTTTTTACGGTTCTCACAATCAACCCGTCAACCGAGCCGAATCAACGTATTTTCCATTTAAAACCGACCAAACCGAACTGGTCAATTACATGAACCGCTCAAATCGGTCTGGTTCGGTTCGATTGGTCCGGTTTGATCGGTTTATCAGTTAAAATGCCCAATCCTAGATTTAAGTAATACATGTTGTGTATACAAATTTTGTACACCTTATATATACAAATATTCATTTCTCAAATATTTTCATTTTATAAATTACATTATGGCCACATAACAAGCTCCTAGCAAGAAAATCAAAACAACATCGCTTTCTTTCTTCACGCCAACAACAAATACACAAAATACATAGTACAAAGAATCAAATGATCGACAACATACTCGATTTTCTCCTTTAGTTGAAAATTAGCAATCTTCTTCCCTAACTGAAAATCAGCAAGCTTCTTTGAAAGAAAGTCACCAATCTCTTTGAATTCCATATTCATCTTCTGACATTGAACAGGATAACTAGATTGATTCACCTTGCGTTAAACATTGCCTTTTTCTACAACTGCAAGAGCATTTTCGGCGATGAAATATGTGAAGACTACAAAATAGATGATTAGTTTCTTATTGATGGCTTGGCAATTTTTATTGAAAGAGAGCTTGTTAGAAAAATAGATAGACAAAGTGTTTGGCAATAAGTTGGATTATTTGTTGGATTATAACCTATTATATGACATCATTTTATTGATTGCTTTTTGTAAAAAGTAAAAAATTGCTGCTTGATTTTTACTTTTTGACTTTTTAAAAAAAGTTAAATCAATGAAATGACGTTGTATGGCATATTATAATCCAAAAAAATAATCTAGATGCTAGCCAAACACTTCGATAGATTCTCTGAGATGAATTTTGAAAGTAAAAAATCGGCTGGTTCAATTTACTTTTCAGGTTAATACTAGATTTAAGTAAAAAATCATCTGGTTCAACTTATTTTTTAGGTTAATACTAGATTTAAGTAGTTGAGCATTTTTTGCAACGTACTTGGCGTTGTGTAATCTTTAAAAAATTAGTATTTATATAAATGCCTTTTTTGGTTTTTCAATCCGACTACCCCCTATTTCATGTGTTGGCTACGCCCCTACTTGAGGTGGATCTTTTTTCCCCTATTTTCTATTGTTATCTATCATCTTTTGCTGCCCTCAAATTTTGCTAGTTGCAATTTAGTAAGGAGGATAACTCTTTATAATTATGTTGCTGATATTTCATTTGTGATGATTCTTCTTTCTCCCCCCTCCAAAAAAAAAAAATTAAGTAGTTAAGCATGAATCTTACAAGTCTTGCATTGAAATAACTTTGAAATTTGAACATTCTTCTGATAATACCTCCATATGCTTAATATCAAATGGACAAATGCTAATGAAACTAAATACATTACTATTAAGGCTGGTTGCTTGCTAGAAGTTCGCAGTCATATTCTCTATTCTCCACTTCCGTGCCAAGTTTCTTTGCCTGGATTTGAAGGATATCGCCTCTGTGTTTCCCAGTATGATATCAAAGAGCGACAGGTGCTGAGAAATTTATGCTTTGTTGTTGGAGTAAAATTTGTTGAAAATTTGACCAAGAAAGTTAGCCATCTATTATGTAAATTTGCTAGTGGTGAAAAATATGATACTGCTTGTAAATGCGGAATATAGTTAGTTACGCTGAGGGGATCCACAAGTGTGTCAGACAGGTGGTTTTTTTTATCTCTATGTTCTGTTCAATGTAATTTTGTATCACTGCACAATTAACCTAATGTTTATATAGCTCAAATGCCTTCAATTCTGCCACAGAATGAAGTAGTTGATTCGAGTCCATTTTATCCAAAAGAACCATATATTCAAGACTGGGCAACAGGGTTATGTAATGTAAGCTAGTATGCTACCCAATCTTTGAGGATGATATCTGGATATGACACTTTCCAGTGTCCCAGTCAGTCACAAAATATAAGAAACTACAAATTGTTACGACTACAAGATTGTATGGCAAAGGAAAAGATCGATCATTCAAGCATTAGTAAAAGGGCAAGACTCTTGGAAAATGATGGTATAAATCAATCACCATCTTATGCCTCCATTAATGATAATCCTATCCATATGAAGAGTGCCATGGAAAACAATGTATCAAAAAGTTCTAGGGAAGTTTCTTCTGTAGTTCCTGATATTGCAGCAGCTATAGAGGATTTGTTGGAGCAAACAAGTAACGTAAGATGTGGATTCTCTATTTATCATGTAAGGCATTACCTATATGATCGGCTCCTCATTTGTATATGGTCTCTTATAGATTCAAGATCATAGGCCTCTAGAAGTAAGTGCTTGCAATAAAAATATATCCTTTAAATGCTTTTCCTTGAACTTCACAATTGTTTATATTGTTCCCACTCCGAACTTGTGGTCCATGATTTCAAGTAGACATTCCCTTCTGATTTTACGAGGCTTGGACAAGGTCCTGCTCAATCTAATCTAGAGCCTAAGAACTGGATCAACATGTATTCTCTATCTCTCTCCCTCTCTCAAATTTCTTGTATTGCATTTTTTTTGGGCACTCAACATGTGGTATTGCTTTTGTGCCTAAAAACTAGGAAAATGTAATGAATGGAATTTAAGTGTGTGGGTTTTTTTAATTATATGTCAATGGTGTTTAGTTATTATGCTAATAAAAGTAACTAAAGTACGTGTCAAGTCTGCTAATCTTACACCAAGAAAAGGTGCAGTAGAACCCTTTTTCCTCTCTTATATTCTCTGTGGTATTTGGAAGCTAAAGCTATATTTATTTTCTCTTGCCTCTTGGAAAATCTTTAGCTTTAGACTAGTTTTTGCCTCAATCCTCAAACAAGCGTGAATGAAAATACAATTTTATGGTAAAAGAACATCATGGTAGAGCAGTGTAGCTACGCAACTTATTAAAGGTGTATATAACGGAACTAGTTCCCTGATGTTGGTAGTAACTTTGTAGGACCGACTACGTATGTATTTGTACTTGTTGCATTACTCTGGTCGGGGTTCCAAGTAAGACTTACTCTGACTTGTGACAGGGCCTAGCGAACTCGTTCCCTTAGAGCCCTGTCTTCAACTCAGCAAATGATTATGGCTATTATGCTGGTGCAATATAACCTTGTGTTTACACTTGCTTCAGGTTTAATGAAAAATATGATAATCATGCGGGAGAGGCAACAACTAAGGAAGTTTATGATGGATTTAGTAAAACACAAACTGAATCTCGAGTTTGTACTTTTCTGACTTTTAGCTCTCTTTTAATATGTTCGTACTTGGAGTCCCCCTTTTTACATCTGGAATTTCCGACTTGTATGGAAAAAATTAAGGGAAATGTAACACAAAAGCGCATATGCTTATTTATGGTGTATGGCTTTAATGGTTGAGAAGATGTGGTTTTCAGCTTCAGTTATATGGGGCTCTATTCTTCATCGTCACATAAATTCATACTGGATTCTGTTACATGGCAACTTTTTCTCTGAGTTGGCTGTTTTTCATGTTTGCCTACAAGTTGTTTGGCTTGGCATGAGTGGAGTGTTGATACTCAATGACATTTCACAACCCACTTCCCTCTAATACGGACATGCGGACTTGTTTTGTTGATTATGATAAAGATCTTTTGCTTCTATAAAATACTTTTTCAAATAAACTATTGCATTTACTCTAGTAAATGCGTCATGACTCATGAAGATACTTTTAAACATTGAGCTAACTTTGTCCTTCTAAAATTATAAAGAGAAATTCCTCAAACAATGAGCTATTTCCATTTGGTATGTTGGCCTATACTAATCATGCTCGTGTGTAGGTGTTGTCTGAGTGCCTGAGGCAGTAAGCTCCCTAACATGCCCAACCATTGATACTTGTAAAGCTTGCTCGAGTGTATGTATTGTCCTAGTGCCCGAGGCAGTAAGGGCCCTAACATGCCCAACCATTGATACTTGTAAAGCTTCTTCTTGGTACGCCCATCTTTTGAGTTCTTCCATTCGTGCTATGTTTTTCGCCTTTATAAACATGGCAATCAACAATAAACTCATCAAGAAAGCCCCCAATGCAATGCCGATAGAGCTTACAAGAGCTATTTTCCACCAATTTATAGCCTTCTTCTTCAACCATGGCATTAAACTCGACTCGACCACCAATTCAAAATGGCCTTGCTTTGATGCAACACAAATATTTGGAGCCATTTGATTTTCCAATGTCACCTTCCCATTATGATCAAAACTTGCACACAATGGTATGATCCCTTCACTACTATTGATTCTTGTTGTATTGCTGAAATTAATGACAATCGGTTTCTTCCCGGCTCGGATCCCAACGTCAGATCAAGTACTAAAATTGGTACCAACATTGTAAGCTAGTAGGCCTAAGATGGGCGAAATAAGTCGATAATTTCCTGATAAATTATAGTCATCAAAATATACTGATGACTATTTGAATCCAAGATTTAGCCTAACTAAAATAACTCTTTCAACACAATAATGCACAATAACACCATCGCCTAAATGGAATTCTTTAACTTTTGCACTCTATCCTCAGAGACTTCCACATCGGAATCTTACCAGGTCGACACTTATTCCCGAGAATTTGCGAGTAAGTCGATAGGGCGCACCTTGCCGGTTTTGAAGGATTTTCTATACGATTTGAACGTGTAATCTCTAATGACAAGATCAAGAAAGTGAGCTGATTTTATTTCTTGGGATTCACCTATGGTGGATGTAGGGGATACAAGTGAAAGAAAAATCAAAGTTTTGAGTAAGAAGAATAAGCCAATTTAGGGGAAGGGATTTAGGTGGATTTCAAACAAGAAAACATATGATGAAGACTATTGTTTAAGGTACCATTTCTTGATTGCAAAAGTGAAGCCAAATGGAAAGTGTTTGGTTGGCGTGCAATTTTTTGTCCAAAAAAATGTAAAAAAAATCGTCTAAAAAAGTGTTTTGAACACTACACGCTTTTAAGTGTTATTATAGAAGGGGGTGTTCGTAAGAATGTGCATGTCATATATTTGAGAAGTTTGGGCAACATTTTTATGTAATCCTTACTCTTTAATGAAAGAGTGACAAGCATTTCAATTTTTTAACATGTTTTTTTGTCAATTTCTCGCTAGCAATGAGCAATTCTTGCGTTGATCCCCTGCAAGACACCAAATAATTACAATATTAATACTTTATATAGTTAAAGAAATCAAACATAATTTGAGAATTGAGTGAAAGAACAAGAACTCACTAGCTTCTCCTTGCCACCGTGTGAGGTGGTTGGTGCTCCAATCGGGGTTCAAATATACCACTCCAAAATGAAAAAAATATATATAGAAGGCCTCTTATTTCTTGCATATTCTTTTTCAATTACAAAAGAGATGGTGAAGAAAAAAATTGACACAACGTGGGAAAGGTTGGGTGAATGATTAATTTGGAAGGTGGGAGTGGTAATTAATTGAGGTCAAAAAGCGAGACGGCATGCTCTTGTGATTTGAATAGTTTTTGATAAAATGTTTCACATTCCACCTACCAATGGGTTCTTATGTTAGCTATAAATTAATAGAGAAAAGAATTATGTTTTAAAAAATAAAAAACAGTGTCTAATTATAGAAAATCATTTTCCCGAGCTTGATTCATTTTTAAGTACAATATATTTTCGGATAATGTAAAGGGCGATGATGACTCAAACTCAGATCAAATAAACCAGTAAGGGGCATCTTTAGCCCTCTACCACTAGGACAAATCCCTTAATCTTCCAGAGCCGATTCTGATTCTTGATAATAGAATTCTTATTTGAAAAAAAAAAAGAAAAAAGAAAAAACTAGTTTGATTCTTGTGTTCAATATATACATATTTAAATCAAGAAAGTGTGGTTCAATGATATATTAGATTTTCACCCGCGCGTTGCACGGTTAGACATCATATCAAAGTATCTACGTAAATATCAATATTTAGTTTTAATAAATTATGATAAATAATAAGTAAAAATAAATTTTCGTTTCTATTGGCATCATCTTATAATAAATATAATGTATAGTAAATTGAAAGCAATTAACCCAATTTAGTTCTTCACCCGTGTGATGCATGGAAAGAATAATTTAAAATAATTTAACTTATTATAAAGATTTGAGAAATTAGATTATCACACGTGCTAAAAAAAATTAAAAACTTGATATCGTATAAGGAGAAGACTACATAGAGGGGTAGTTATTTTCTTTTTAATTTTATTTTTTTAAATTCTTAATTATTAATAGTTATTTTTTTCAAGAATAGTTATATTTTATTTTAATTTTTGTTGTATGATATAAGTATTCAATTCATAAAAAACATCAATTATATTAACTTTATTTGTGTGCGTCAAGACCCATGTGATATGATGATATCATAGTCAATTCTCAAACCTTTGAATAAATCTGCTCTTGCTTGTTGTTTTCACATTGAAATGAAAGAAAGATTTAAAAATATAAAGATAAGATAACTTAAATATAGAATTATAAAGATAAGATAGAATTATGAAGATGAGATAATTCAAAAATTAAAAACCAAAAAGTAGAAGGGATAAACATCAAAAGTTACCGCATTGGTTATCATAAACCAATCAAAATGATCAAAAAGCCCCCACTTGAAGCATTTTGGGCGGGAAAATTGCGGTCAAACTATACCACAACACCTCTCATTTTATTAATATATATATAGATTCTTTAGAATTTCAAAAATTGTAACTAGATGTGTTAAGAAAGTTACGAATTAATACTTTGTGGCAAGAAGAAGTAGATGTGCATAATTTAGAAAGCTATGAATTAATTACTTTGTGGCAAGAAATAATTTAGAGCATACTTTTGTACTCCTTATGGAAACGAAGAGTAGCTACGGTAGCAATGGAAAATGGGGCATATAATTAATCTTTGTGACGGTGGGGCTCACATGAGGCTTATAACTCATTATGGAGCTCGACCATGAGTCCTAGACCAATTTCGTACTCATGGCTGGTAAATTATTTTCTCATCTTTCAAATATAGAGATATTGTATTTATTTGAGTCAAACCATTCTCTCTCTGCCCATAAGCGGCCTTAGTTCAATCATACTATTAATCCATGGTTACCAACTTAACATGATGGTTCACACAAAATGCTACATGTTTGGCAACCGGATTGTGAGTAGTGGTATCATTTGATTGGGGAAAAAATGAAACATTACCACCATGAAATGCATTTGTTAATTTTTTTTTTTAAAAAAAATTTCAACTGATCCTATAAAATAATGTTTTGCGGCAAATAATAAATAACCATTAAAAATGTATGTCCATTATTATAACATAGAGTGATTCTTGACATAAAAGATTATTTTGTTGGACTAATTATTTCAAAATGTAATTGCGGCTGCTCAAAATGTTTATAGTAATTATTATGTTCCAAATTGTATTTGAAAAAAAAAAAGGGAAAAAATGTTATGCTCCAGTTATAGTTCTTTGCTTTACTTTCCAATCAACTCATCCACCATACTTTCTCAACAATAATGTGGTGATTTTTGCTTAGAATTTTTGCCTTATTCGTGCTGTGCCGGCTATCTGTTCAACTCATCACCCTATTTATTATTGACCATTAGATGTTCTGTCAGTTAAATATATACTAGATTTTTTTCACCTGTGCAACAATTATAATGTACATTCATATCAAAATTGACGTGTGAGTGTGTACACTATTTTATAAATAAAGTACAATATACCAGTTGCATAGTATAAAATTACGAATTGATATGCGAATTATAATTTACCATGGAATATTCGTAGTAAAATATCTAAGTTCATAATTCTGGTCTCCTCCAAACTCGTCGTACAAATTCACATGTCCAACCTATATAAAGTTGTAATAATTAGCAGTCAAATAATTAGATATGACAATTTGACACATCAATCTATAAACCCGTGGAGACATACCTCTAATATGATTGACACGTCACGCCTAATCGGGGCAAAAGAAGGGGTATGAGGCAATATTATCTGACCCGCCGTGGGTCCAGGGCGGGTGCGAGTCAGGATGGACCTACACTATAGACCAGTGACCCACTAGGCATTTTTTTATTTTTAATAAATTTATTTAGAAAAATGTGATAGAAATTATTAGAAATGGCAATTTGACTAATTGACTGTTAAATTCGTGGTAGTTTATTTTAAATTTTTTATTATATTATTTTTTTGAAAGGATTTTTCTGTCGAATTAAAAGAATCATATTATTATATTAGTTAATATTGTGAACTTTAAAATTCTAAATAAAGGTTTTATTTTATTTTATATTCATCAATTAATAATGCATTGCACATAACATTAATTAAAAGGGGAAAAAATTCATGAGTGCTTTTGTGGGTCATGGTGGCATCCCAACCCCTCCCATGACCCGACTTGTCTTGACCCGCCATATGAATTTGTAGGTTTGGGGTGAGTCTGAGTGACTTCAAGACTCATAGGACGGGTCCAGAGTATGGCTAATCCGCCATATTTCCATCGCTATAAATAATCAATTCACAATCAACTATTACAACTATAAGTTTAGTCTCTCACTCGTGCGTTGTACGGGAAGGCCAATTTTCAAAAAAGTTCAATAATAATGAATAATAGAATATTAGACAAATGCATATTATCAGATTTGCATAGCAAAAATAATACATATATAGTTTTAATTTTGTATTTGACTCATTAAATTAATATTTTATTAATACTATATTAATAGTTACCTGCTTATGTACTCAATTAATGTTTTACTATATTTCACTTTTAAATCATCTAACTTATTTAATATTATTAATTAACAGTCTAATAATATGTATCACACGCGTGCATATCCTTATTTGCTCGATACCCATTCAGATAAAAATTTCCATACTTATGAGAAAGTACTCTCTCGATGTATCATTTCTATGAGTAAAATTCAAAATTGATAATTATAATTAAAATGTTAAATATGGATATATTTGTAAAGAAATGCAAGTTAGACTTTTTAATATAAAGAGAACCAAATATATGAGACATCTTAAAAAGGAAAATAAGATTAGATAATCGCAATGAAGGGGTTAATTTTCTCTGTAGTTCATTTTCTTCTTGTAAATTTCTTGTTTCTATGTTCACAAATTTTTCGCCAAAATTCATTATTATCTTCGTCAAATAAAAATATCGATCAATTAGTATTCAACCCGTACATTGCACGAGCAGATAAATTCTCAATGTTTCATATAAAAAAATTCATTACATAAATTGCAAGAAACAATAAATAGTCAATAATTAAATAAAATGAAATAACAACATGAATTCAGTCGATATTTTGAAGGCTTCACATCTATAGAGAAAAAAGACTAAAAAATAAATTATTTGCATCTTCTACAACCAAATCGTTACAACATAAATGATATAGAAACAAAGATTAAAAAAATAGTTACAAATATTTTCAAGTTAGAACATAGATATTAAGAAAATAAATTTTTGCCATATATTATTATAATAGAATTACATTATGTGTCTTTAGTTATTGGCAATCAACTAAATGGATTTTTATTGCACAAAAAAGAAGAATAAATAAATCAGTTAATTTGCTCCAAGTTATTTTGAACTAAGTTCTGAACTAATTTTAAAACTTGAAAAATAAAACCAATTGGGGCACTAATTGAATCCAAATTATTGTGCAACATCATGATGATATCAGCAAAAGAACGAGAAAATTGCAATTGAGAATTCAAATCTAATTAAAAACTGTTGTATTATATATTATATGATATGATTCTCACAAAATTAGGCAACGAAACCATGATAAATCTTCAATTGTAGTGAGGGAAAAAACTTGGAACAAATGGCTAAGATGATGAATCCCAAAGTTTAAGTTCTTGCCAGCAATGGAATTCAAGCAATCCCTAAAGAGTATGTGAGGCCATGAGAATAGTTGAAGAGCATTGGAGACATTTTCGAGGGAGAAAAGAAGGATAAATGGCCTCAATTGCTAATAATAGATTTGTATGAACTCAATTCAGATGATAAACAAATTTGTGAAAAGTGTCATGAAGAGTTGCTCAAGGCTACTAAGGAGTGGGGTGTTATACGCTTCACCATGGCATTCCAGCCGATCTTATTAATCGAGTTAAGACTGCAGGAAAAGTGTTCTTCGACCAGCCAGCGGAGGGGAAAGAGAAGTATGCTAATGATCAGGAATTAGGCATTCAAGGATATGGTAGCAAGTAATCAAGCAATGCTAGTGGTCAACTTGAGTGGTATAACTACTTTTTCCATTGTATTTTCCTTGAGGACAAAAGGGAAATTTCCATTTGGCCTAAAACTCTGACCGATCTTACATGTTAGTCTAATATTCGTATAAACCTTATCTTTCAGTCGACTCAAGACATGACGAAAAAAGTGTTAAGAAAACCTTCTTTCTAAACAATATTTACAATCTCTTTTCTCAAAAACACTAACACTGCATTATTTTCCAGCCCAACAACAATTGAGTATGCAAAGCAATTGAGAGGCCTAATCAACAAAATACTAGCGGCAGTCTCTCTTGGATTAGGCTTAGAAAAAGAAAGACTAGAAAAAAAAAGTTGGTGGCATGGAAGGCCTTATGCTTCAAGTGAAGATAATCTATTACCCAAAATGCCCCTAGCCAGAACTCGCCCTCGGGGTCGAACCTCACACCGACATCAGTGAACTCACCTTTATCTTCCAAAACATGGTTCCTGGGCTTGCAAATCTTGTATGAGGACCAATGGATCACTGCAAAATGTGTTCCAAATTCCAAATTCCATTATCATGCAAATTGGATATACAGTTGAGATTATGTCAAATGGGAAGTACAAGAGTATTCTACATAGAAGGCTCGTGAATAAAGAGAATGTGAGGATTTCTTGGGCTTTTTTTTGTGAGCCGCTTGAGGAGAAGACTGTGCTAAAGCCATTGCCGAAAATGGTTTTTGAGGTTGATCTGCCACGCTTCCTGTTGTGTACCTTTGGTCAGCAGTGTATCCATAAGCTGTTCAGGAAGAATACTGAGGATTCTAGAGGAGAAAAATGAGCTGAGTGTTTTTTTCTTTTTCTTTTGTTGTTGTTGTGCACTTGTACCATATAAAAAGTTGATGTGATGTTGTGTTATGTGATCTGATTAATTAATGGACGTATGCATATATGGTCATGTGTCATTTATATGCTTTCTTTAAATGAATAATAATATTAGTGTTATTACTTTGATTTTGCTATACGTATGTTTGTCCCTTAGAAAAGATTGTTGTCTTGGATTTAATTGAAATTTAATTTCAATTGTAATAGCATATGATTTAATTAATTTCCAAATGGAACCTAAGGAGTTAATGAAACAAATTATGTATTTGGATGAACTGTACCAATTTTCAAAAGATTGGGGGATTTCTAGTCTAGATTTAAAGGTTGAGGATGAAAGTGCAAATTAATGTACAGGTTGGGGACCTTTTCTGCAAATTATCCTTACAAAAATGCTGAGAACATTTCCTCTTTTTTCTTCTTTCCACATAAACATAACGCACGCACACAAATACCACACGCAATCTAATAAAACCTGGTAATAATTTTGTTAAGAGCCTTTATTACTCTTAAAAAAATGTCCAAAGCCTAATGGAAAATAATCTCAGGTAAAAAGCAGCAAAACTTCAATTTAGAGAGGACGTTTGTGTAATTTATCTAGCCCAAGATCAACAGCACTCTGACTCTTCCCCATCTATTAAACAATTAAATCTTTTTTCCCCAGACTCAGCAGATAAATTAGGGCACGGCTTATCGGAAATTTCCCTCTACTCCCCACTCAACTTCGCCATTTCCTTCTCTGAGATGGTAATTTTTTCCCCTCATTTGTAACTTAACTCTGTTACTGGGATTATTATATTTACTTGTTTATTCACGCTCACACACAGAATGCATGCAAGTATGCATTTGCGTGTCTATGTACGAATGTTTAACTGAGTTTTTCTGCTTCAAATTGATTTCTTTTGTTGGTAATGTGGGGTTCCTTAACGGTGTCTTGGTAACTATACTTTGCCTTCGGTTTTGAGTAATGCAAGTGGAGCCGCCGGTGGGGTGGGGGCTGTTGTTTGAACGAACTGCCAAGTACTACGTATATGTTTAATCATGAATGATACTCAGGTAAAAGGGAAACTTGGTAGGATCCCACATAGTGGATATGTTTCCTAATTTGATGGTAAGGATACTCTATTTTTGTTCGCTGGTAAATATTTGGCAGCAATGAGCTTGTCGTATTGGGAAAGGAATCTATTTTGACAAAGTGGAGTTTTATTGCCTATAGTTGATAATGATGTAACTGTGGGTTTTTTGTTGGAGTTGAAATTATAGAAGATTTTGTTTTAGCTAAATTCTTGTAGGATTGGACATTTGTACTCTTTTTATGTTAAAGTAATAATATTCTGTTAACACTTTTTGGAATAGATCATGGATAATAACTTGTTTAAATTACAAATAGATAGAAAAAAGTGGCAAGTGGGTAATGGTTGTGGTCATATGCAATGTGTAGATAAAAGTATGTTTTACTAACTTATGACTTACTTAACATTTGCCAGATAAGCTCTTACATTCGTATGTGATTGTGGGTTATATTTTAGTGTTTTGGGTAAGCTCAGTTACAAGTGACTGGGTGCCATGATGACTTGAATCCCCTAGTTTGCTACTCTCTAGTATGAAATATTTCCACTCTTTCTACGCATATAACACATCAGGCTTGGGGCTTTGAGTTCATTAGATCTATTCCCTTTGCTTCTCCGCCCCCTCCTCCCCGGTAAATACATAGCTCGTGGAATTCATAAAATTTAATGTGGTTAATATCATGTAGATACAATCATCCATCCAGTTTCTTGTTAAAGCTGTATCTTCTGAGCAATAGTTGGGTCATTAAAATCTGCTTGTGTTTATGTTGGATCTTATGTGGACCCTGCATCACATAGGCTATAGCTGATAGCTGAGATTTTTAGCGGTGGAGGTAGAATCTTTATTTTCTCTTTAATCATAGTTACAGTGGCTAATGGGTTACACCTTTTAAATAGCTTGTCTTATCTGATTGAGTCATACTTCTGTTTCATTAATCATAGACAATTGTTGGCGATGTATTGATGATTTTGTGAATTAATTTGAGGTGAGATTATTTGAAGCTGGAATACCATATTTGATGCCTATTCTCTAATATTCTCCCTGAATAATTAAAATATTATCAAGATTTTCCAACTCTACTAGTTATAACGCGATAACATGCTTTGATCTAGTTAACTATATTCAAGATCAATTATACTTTCTGAACTTGTGGCTGCATGAAGACAGTGGCTACAAGCAACTAGTGTACTGGAATTATGATGATGGTGCCTCATCTGTAAATACATTAAATGGGTTAAGATAATAATATCATGAGACGTTCCCAAAAACTGACTGTCCTCTCTTGCTTCCAAAATTATCTTGCCTTTGGTGCTACAAATGTTTGAAAATGTGTTCACTTACAAAGTGTTTGGCAACTCCCTCAGATTATAATCTGCCACACGGCATCATTTCATTGGTTTCTCTTTTTTCAAAAAGTCAAAAAGTAAAAGTCAAGCCGCATTTTTTACTTTTTACAAAAAGCAACCTATAAAATTATGCTACGTAGTAGATTATAATCCAACAAATAATCTAAATTCCAACCAAACACTTTGTTAGATTTTTTATGATATCCTGTGTCTCTCTTACATGCGTAAGTGAGCACACTTAGTTCATGTTTCTATTTACTTCATTTCCCGGAGTTAGGTTATTTTCACACAGACATTTATCTTTCTTAAATAGGCATGTCATCTGATACTGCAAAAGACACTTCTGCAGTAGAGTCCTCAGTTACGAAACTGAAAAAAGACATGGCAAACTTGGATGCTTCAGGTAACAGTGTTGCATTTCTCATGATTCACTAATTTATTTGTGCACAATATGAATCCTGCAATTCTATATTTTACTTATTAGTTTTTTCCACAGTTTAAAAGAACCCAATTCGTGCCTGCATGGCGTCTAAGTAAGTTGATTAAGAAACCTACTCAAGGCATTGATTGTGGGGCATTTTCACCAAATGTAGGGAGGTTTCTCCCCTGTGTACACAGAAACCATTGTTCCATGTTTATTCCAATGCCAATTTCCTCGCTATATCAGACTCTTATCACTTCACGATATTATGTACTGATTTCAAACATGCGTTTGGACTCCACCACCGTGAAGTAGTGCACTAGTTAAAAGAGGCATGCGCCTTGGGTCGAGTGGGACACGCGCCACTTATTGGGCAGATCACATATGCTTCTTAATTCTTTAAACTTATTTACTTCACTTTCGTCTTTCGGTGCGCAACCGCAAAATTTAAACTTCTTGTTTGCATAGTTAGTTTTTCCTACTTCCTCATATTTTTTCTAATTTGAATATGGTCAAATCAATTACATCCACATATCACGTGGGACCCACCTACTGTACTACACAGATCTCCACCATTCAACTCCACTTATTCTCTCTATCTTATCACATAAAAATGCATTTTTGTGTGAATGCAAACACACGCTAAGTTTTTTGATAAACCCATTGTGGGAATAGCCTGCTACTCACTGAGACAATAACAATTGTATTCCTCAAAGGCCCTAACTGAAATAGTCCAATGTGTGTTAAAATAATAATTTCTCTTTTTTATTCCACTTCATCTATATCTGTTTGTTTTTTAAACTTTAAATTGTTGTATAATGAATTTTTAATTTTTTAATTTTTTATTTTAATTTTTATTTTAATTTTTTTTTATATAAGTTATGAACTTATTTTGCAATTAATTTCTTGGTGATTTACATATAAAAGTACCTCAAGACTTATTCCTCGCTCAATGAAAGATAAATGCCTCAGTACCACATTTAAACATCTGCATTTTCTACGAGTGTTTAAGAAGGTTGAGTTTTCTTTGTCTAAATTGTTCATTGCTTGGCTTAAAAGCTTTGCAGTTTCTGTTATTTGTTTAATTTTTCACACAATAATTTTAACTGTTCTCCTTTTTGAACTTCCTATACATCCCTCTAATAAAATAACAGTTGACAAGGACCATGCAGTTTGATTTCTAAAGGAAAGAAAACAGGAGAAAGAGAAAATACTGCATCTGCAATACCCACTCCCCCGGCTCCCTCTTAATTTTCCATTTTGCTTTTGCTGTTCTGTTTGATTGAGTTTTTAAGTATGTACCAATCGATGTGGAATGGCAATAAGATGATGCTCCATGAGATGTTTGTACAAGGAAGATGTGGGTAGGTTATAGAGTAAAAAAGGGATTGCCTTGATTAATGCACAAAACGGTGTGCGACAAATTGTTTTGCTTGGTAGTGTTTTGTCTTGTTATTAATTCATTTGCTTCTATTTTTTCTTCAAAATTGTCAATATCCGTCAATTTAACCCTTTTTGATCGTAAAATTTTCCGCTCCTATTGAAATAGACAGTTGAAAAAACATGAAATTTGGTTATTGCAATGTAGTTAATGAAAAAAAAAAAAAAGTAACAGCATTTCAGAGGCTTGATTGTGGAGTTTAGAGTTTGCTGCAAGAGGCATACTGTGTAGACCTTAAAATTCTTAGCATAAGGAGTAGCATTGATTTCGTAGTTGATGAAAATGAAGTAACGACAGTTCAGAGGCTTGATTGTGAAGTTTAGGGTTTGCTGCAAGAGACATACTGTGTAGAACTTAAATTCTTTGCATTAATACAGTATATGCCTTAAGCCCATAAGATATTTATGTTGCACACTTAATTGAAATTAATTCTTGAGTAAATACGATAGAATTGTCCTGATGTGTCAAATGCATGTGGCAAGTGCCTGCTATACAGAATTAATTTTGAGAAGTTGGTATACAGTTTTCTGGTGTAGTGTTGCATGAGATTATCCTCTGCTTATTAGTTTTTTTGCTCGTTCCACAATATTGGATTTGGCTATGTGCTCAGCAATAAGGAAAAAACCTACAAGTTTATTGTATGTGATGATAATACATGGTTTTGATCAATTCTAAACACATTTCATTTTCCCATGGTAGTTTGTGCTTAATGAAGGATCTCGATACCTTTGTCAGGGAGCCCTAGTGACACAAGAAATGAGGAAGCATGTCGCTCTGTGGCAGAAGAGCAAGTGTATTCTTGTGATCAGGTGGGAACTTCAGATGCAGTCAAGAAGGATGGACCATACGATACTAGATATTTTATTATCAAGAGCTTAAACCATCGAAACATTCAATTGTCAATTAAGAAGGGGCTTTGGGCTACTCAAACCATGAATGAGCCTATTCTTGAAGAAGCATTCCAAGTGAGATTTCGTTTCTTTT
>CAVNYN010241229.1:0-29930 GCA_963692815.1 Nyctanthes arbor-tristis | reverse complement strand
GTGGTGCTCACTGCCTTATTTTCTTTAGCTATATATCTGTTAGATTTCTGTTCATAAATCTCTTTGGGTTTCACACTTATTAAGCAGGTATGATATGGCTTGTAATCGCTGGATAAAGGAGACAAGTATGCCTAAAAAAGCTTCAGATGATTCATCAGTTGGGTTTGTTGCATTAGACGAGGAGCTGCACTTAATTACCCTTATGAATGGAAATGAGTCACCGGAGAGCCGTCGATCACGCCAACACAAGAGATCAGCAACACTGCTAATACAAATATATCATCCTAGGAAGAGGATATGGAGATCCCTTGTTACAAAGCCACCCTTTCATGGTCCTATAGATTTCAAAACTGCAGTTATGTGCACCATTCGACTGTAGATATCACTGATTTTCTTGATGCATGTAGTTCTAGTTATTACCTTTTTAGTTCCTATTTGATATGAAATCTTATGCTGGATACTTTATTTGTATATAACTTTGTATAGCTTGAAGACGATATCCGCTTCCATAAATGATATTTGTTTATGGCAAAATGTAACTGAACGGGTATATAGAGATTCAGAGTGTTTGGCAACTGTATGAGATTATAATCTGTGACGTGACATCATTTTATTGGTTGGTTTTGTAAAAAGTGAACAATTGCGGTTTGACTTTTTGAAAAAAGTAAAACTAATGAAATGATGTTGTGTGGCAGTTTGCCAAACACACTGGTAAATTTATGTGTACTTCTCATCTGCATTCATATATATTGACTTTGATTTGATCAAGAGACACGCTCCCTTTTTACACATATGCAAAGAAGGACCCACATCAGTACCGGTGGAAAACTTGAGGGCCGAATAGTTCTTGCTTTGTTGTCAAGTGTATTGTGGAATCCAACATAATTTGACTCCACAACTTGAAACATTCGGAGGCCGCGTTACAATGTGATAAGAGCAAACTGTGAATTTGACTCCACAAAAAAGTAAATGGATTCCTACCATGTCAACTCTTTGGGTTGAGAATCAAGTCTTAAAACGTCTAAGAAAAGATATGCACAAGTTTTTTTGGGTCCGGAAGTCGACTTTTTTCAACGTCCATATCCAGATTTTGATCAAGTGTGAATTTCGGGAGATCAAACTATGTGAAAGCTTTTTGCTCGTGTTTGTACCGACATCTCGATTCGAAATCAAGTAATTAGGGGTGGAAGGTGAGAGCCGGTACTTAAAACTTATCTAAATATAGACGTTGATTGACACTATAAGGCATAAGCTAATTAGTTATGCTCGATTCTTGTTGACAGTTTGTACATGTCTCGATAAGTACTACCTTGGTCCCGTAAAGAGAGTCTTTTTTCTATTTTCACAAATATTAAGAAAAGTTCATTTAATTTAATAGTTAATTTAACATTATTTTCCTATTATTATACTTTTTTATTTATTAATTGTTCAACTTTAATAATTCTATTATTATATATCGATAATACACATTAAATAGGGACGTATAAGAAAAATCAATATTTCACCTACATTTCTAAAAGGAAATTGGTTTATATTTTGGAACATAACAAAAAAAAATCTATATATATAACTATATAAGATGGAGGTAGTATTACTGTATTAGATTAGATATGTATGTCCAGAAAACAGAATTTTAGACACCAACTATGAGACTAGAATGGTGCACTAATGACTTCCAAGTTCCAATGGAGGGTCTTCCCTTAATTGCCTTGTGAGACTTTTACGTTACACCCCAAGTATGAAAATGACTTCCATTATAATTTGTCAAAATTTTTTAGCAGTTATGATGAGACCTCCCGTCTCATGTTGGTATATAGATTGTATGCCGCATAAATTTAAAAATTCTCGTAATGTGTATTTATGCATTCATATGGAGTGAGAAGTGTCATGACATGACACTCATAGTACCTCTTAAAAATGGTATAAAACTACTAAAAATGATCTCCCCCCACTCGGATGGGGGATGCTTATGTGGTGGGAGATCATTGGCCCACCCACACATGTGGGTGGGCCAATGATCTCCCACCACATAAGCCGGATGGCGGGGTATTGTGATGGGAGATCATTACTCGTAAAATTATTATATAATTTGTATATATCTCACAAGAGATATGCACATAACAATTTCTACCTTTCCATTTCAAACACGGTTAACACTTGACAATATTGTCAACACTGTGCTCATCAATTTGATAACTTAAATTTCGTATTAGTATTCAACGATTCTGAAAATGGGATCAACCCTACAACAAGGTTGGGCAGATGAAGATCGAGTAACATATATAACATTTTAATTTTTAAGTAAGATGGAATTGATCTTCCTCGACTCATCGTGCCATTTAAGTGATCTGATGTATTCGATTAATTAGAAAATTCAATATCCTTCGTCTTGTCGCATAAACCCTACACAATACTTGAGACCAGAACTTCAAACGTTCAAAGGCGCCATTGAATAAACGTCCCGGTCAATTCAAGATAAAATGTTTTCTTTTGCCTGAAAAATGAAATGAAATAAAATAAAATAACTTTTCATTCAAATTATATTGGTAACTAAAGTTGAATCATATTTCTAATAACTTTTTTGAACTGTTCAAAATTTGATTTTACTTTCAAAACCTACTTATCAATTAGTCATGAATCAAAATTCTCATTTTTTTCCTCCTAATTAATATAAAACCAAAACATACCGTTAATTAATTTATTTCTTAATTAATTAACCTAGATAGCTAGAAGTTATATAACAAGAATCCGATCTATCCCACGAATTAAGATTCGCTAACGACCAAAGTATCATATGAAAATTGTAGTAGTTAGGAAAACACGGAAGATCTTTTAAAGATCATCGTCACTTCTCTAAAAGACAAAATTTTTAAAACAGATTAATTAATTTGATGTATGTTCCTCCAAGAATATCCCTGTAATTAAAACAAAACCCTTGTTTATACTATATTAATTAATTAATTTCCCCTTCATGACCCATTCAAATTAAAATTTTATGTTAGCGTCAATAGTCAAGGCTGAAAACAGAACTGGAAAACTTCTGAGTCATAAATTTTCACTGTTTGATCCCTTATCCATGCACTCTATATATATTCACTAACATGCAGGAATGAAAATATTCATTTATATATCTTCATTTACTCATTTACAAACACATCTCCAATTTTCAAGAATTTTCCAGAATTCCTATTTCATTTCAAGAACAAAATCATGAGGGCTCCAAATTATGTTTTGTTGGCAATACTAATAATGTTTCTTACAAACATTAAACCCTATGAAGCTGCAAGACTTCTTGATGATGAAAAACAACAATGGATGAAAATGGGACATCTAGTTTTGCCATCCTTGAAGACCGGCCCCCCATCTCCAAATAGCTGCTCGTGGACCGGTGGCGGGCGTGGCCGCCCATGCCGGGGCACTATTAGTGAGCAGAATTTTGCAGGGCACGTTGTAAAGGCTCTACCCACAATGTCTCCTCCGCGGCCACCACCTCCACCACCACTTGTTGCGGCCGACGCTTATCCGAAGAAAATGTTTCAGTTGGGAGTGGCTAGTAACAAAAAATAAAGCTACCATATTCCCATACTACAGAAGTAATGATAAAGTTCTTTGAATATACCTATTAACAATTATTTAATAATGGATTGTGCCATATATATGTATTACAGAAACAATTAACTCATACATATATTTTCTTTGTTTGATTAATGTTTGGTAAATAAGGAACCACACTTTTCCTTGTAATTCAGTTATTTATAACTTGGTGTATTTCCAAGCGTGTATTTTGGCAAATTATGAAACAATAAATGAAGAAAGATTTATGATACTATGTTTCCATTTTTTCCCCATTTTTTCCCTTATAATAAAGAGACTTTCAACTCGAAATCTTTGCTCGGTTTGGTATGTTGATAATATCAAAATTTCTCATCTTAATGTTTAATAAATGAAAATATTAATATACATATATAAATACATTTGCTTGTTTGTTACCCACAAATGATACTACAACTTGGTAAAGTACACATGAAACCTTAGTACCAACCTCAATCGGTCAGGTACCATGGGGTGATCGCAATTAATATTCATCTTTAGACGTGGTCAAATAATCACTTTCAATAATAAACACATGCATTCACGATCAAAATTTATATCTACACACTTTCTATGTTAATTTAACAACACTTGACAGTATCCATTTTTTCCACACATCATATTATTTAAAATCACATCACAAATTTAATGACTCTCATTAATTGTGTCACAAGTTTGTCACGCTTTATTGTGGCCATCAAGCACTTTCCTTACTATAAGTATTATTATTATTATAATAAGTACTGTACTGTATGTTGTAAATTTCTATACTTTTTGTTTTAAAGTTGCACCCGTGACCAAACCTAATACACTCTACAAAGAATTTAATTTAAAATTAAAAACCTAGTACTGTCCACCTGTCAGGTGTCAAGACCGATTCAACAACTAATTTTAAATGATTAATTATAATATGCAAACTTTTCAATTATCAAAACCAATGCCATTGAAATCTACATATTAATAAAAGTAGAAGTTCAATTGAAAAAGATTCAATTTTGTTTTAGATCTTACTTGAGAGAATCTTTTTTATTTACTTTGTTTTGTTTTGTTTTGTCCCACTAATATTAGTAACCGCCCACTAATATTAACTAATATTGGTAACCGTTAATTATTGATACAAAAATTAACTAATATTGGTAACCATCCACTATTAGTAACCGCCAACTATTGATACAAATAATTATCTGCAAAAGCATTCTTTATAAATATATTGTACCATAAAAGGGAATCTAAAGAGTACACTGAAACAAGATCTTGCAGTTTCCCATTGCAAATTGGGGTTTATGGAACATCGCTTTAGTAACATTGCTTTGCGGTTAATAAGGTAATTGGCGGTTACTTCAACCAGTACTAAAACGATTAAAGGAAATTAAAGTTAAAAAAGTGAAAAAAATAAAATTTAAATTGTAGTATATAGGCAACAGTAATGGGTTTTAAAAAAAAATAATGGTGGTTATCAATAGCTGCGGTTATGTATATTAGTGGAATAGTTTAAATAATACATGTTTTGGAAAAAATAATTTTATAAAACTTACCAATATACATGAAATTAAAGTAAAAAAATAAAATGGAAAAAAATGAATTATGTATATAAGCTATGACTTTCTAAAGTTAAAAAAAAAAAAAGAATTATGTCTTTAGAATATATCTTCTTCGGGTGCTTATGGTCTATTTGGTACGATCATATATTTTTAATTTTTCCAATACAAATGAATTATGTATATAAGTTATGACTTTCTAATTACATTTTTTTTTATCTTTATAGACTTTATTAGAAAGGTTGTTACCAATATCTCATTGAACATTAGAAATCTATCTATTAATAAAACGGTAATATTCAAATACTTCCCGGAGGTGCTGTTACAGCACCTCCTACCCCATGTGGCCTGCACTGATGCACGTCACATGGATTTGAAATACACGTAGCGTACATCAATGCATGCCACATGGGGTAGGAGGTGCTGTAACAGCACTTTCGAGAGATGCTTGAAGGTTTTCATTTAATAAAAATAGAAGTATAATTGAATCTTTAATTGTAAAAAGATTCAATTTGGTTTCTTTTTTATTTTACTCTATTTAAACTTTAATTCAATGTAACCTACAACTATTGGTAACCACCCACTATTGATTTAAAAACTGTAAAAGTACAACCGCACTTTGCAGTTAATAAGGTAGTGGGCGGTTTCTTTAAACAATACGAAAGTGGTTAAAGAAAACTAAAGTTAAAAAAAAAATGAAAAAATTAATATTCAAGTTGTGGTATATAAACAATATTAATAGGTTAAAAAAATAAGAAGCTAATGAGTAGTTATCAATAGTGGGTAATTAAAATAGTTTTGTAAAACTTACCAATATACAAGAAATTAAAATAAAAAAATAAAATGAAAAAAAAACAAATGAATTATTTATATAAACTATGCCATTCTAAAGTAAAAAAGGAAAAAAAAAAAAGAGAATTATGCCTTTAAAATATATTTTCTTCTGATGCTCTTGATCTATTTGGTAAGATGATGTATTTTTAATTTTTTCAATACAAATTAATTATATATAAACTATGTCTTTCTAATTATATTTTTTTTTTATTTACTCTTCATAGACTTTATTGGAAAAGTTATCACTAAATATCCATTAGAACATCAGAAGTCATCTATTAGTCAAATAAGTAAACATTAAGATACGTCAAATTTGTTTTAGATTATTATGATTAATAATAAAAGTCAAGGTTAATTTATAGACGTTAATTGTTCGTTGTTATAATTACTAATAAGAGTCAAGATTAACCACTTTTCAAGTATTTCTTAAGAAGTCAATATTCAATCGTGGATAGTTCTACATAACAGTGTCTAGAGTTGTGAATCATGTTGTTATTAAAATACTTAAATGTGGTAAGAAATTAAGAATGAAAAGCCAATTAATGAAACGAAGAATATTGTGTATAATAAGGTTTTTCAAAATTTTTAATAATATTAACAAAATATTTATTTTTGTTATTTTAAAATGCTATTTTTTTCATTACTTTATTCCTATATTATTTAATTTCTTTACGTTATACTTTTTCAACATGATTTGACTGTGCAACGCACATGGGTAAATACTAGTTGATTATAAAACAGTGAGGAGCAATATTTTTAATTATTTAATGTAACAAGGAGAACTTGCGATTAGCTCTAGATCCTTTTCATAATAAAGAAACACCGAACCAAGAAATGATCAGCACCTAAAATTTTCAACACTTTCACTAAAATTCCATGCACGTACACCCGATACTCGAGAAATAGACATGGCAGCAAGAATTCCTGATAGAGAAGAACAAGAACTTTAGGATCAGAATGGGGCATCTAGTCCTAACATCTTTCCAGCGACGCCTCCATTTGCCTGCCTTCGCCTAATGGCAGAACGTGGACTGGAGCCAGCGGAGGCAGGACATGCCAGAGCGCTACCAGCAGGAAGAGTTTTGTAGGTCTCTTTGTGGTGGCTACACTACAACAACCACCACCGCCACCACCACCACCACCACCACTTTATTCCATGGTTATTCAAGCATTAGAAAATCTCATACATTCCCACTTTACAAGTTTCATATTCCTTCTCAATGTGTTTGGTGCTGTGGTGACTGGTGAGATTGAAGAGTACACGCTAACTTCTGGGCTAATTTCCCCATTGAAACCCAACAAATTATGGCACTATACTCAGCCCTAGTAGTGGACACAAATAATTCAGGGGCCCATGGTTCGAATGAGAAATCAGCACTGAGTTCCAATACAGTCAGAGCAGAACTTTTAGAAAATTTTATGAAAAGAACTGATAAACCAATACAAACCAGAACAAAACAAAGTTATTATAGATCATATTCTCGAATAAACAAGCAGCCTTGGAACTAGACATGCATAGAAAATGAAAAGAACGATTCCTCATTTTCAGTACTGTGTCCAGGCCTTCCATCTCACAATGACTTTACAGGAAACCCATCTCCAAATATCATTTTGAAATGACAAAGTGCGGTGATCAGTTTCATTTTTGAAGATAATGGGAAGGTAGAGAAGCAAAATGGCTGTTCTCAGTTTCCAGTTTGTAACTTCAATAAACTCCACACACTAACATGTTTCTAAGCACATCCTCATGCCAAATATTACCACAAGATGAACAAAGAGAATATGCTGCAAAGAACAAATCAACATTTAGCCAGGCACAAGCATCTGCTGATACAGGAGTAAAACTTAGCTAGGTAGCGGCTACATATACTACTTATGTACAGGCAAATGCGCTCATTTGTTATCAAAACGACGCAACCCCTGACATGCTACCAGCAAACTACACAAGATAACAAAGATACATCTTACAAATCAACTTTTTGTCTGGATCACTTCAAGAGAGCAGCAGTCAACTTCTCCTTCAACTGTTCAGCAGTATTACCCTGAGTTTCAAGAGAGAATGTATGAACAACCTGATCATCCTCAGATATGGAAACCTTTGATTCTTGCAAGCTGGACTGGTGCTCCCTCAGTGTCTTTACAACACGAGATACCGGGTGAGAATCTAGAGGGAATTTCATACGAACAACTGCATCATCATTCCTTTCATAGAAATCCATTTCGGGTATGGCATCATTCTTTTGCTTCGTCACTATCTCTTTCTCAGCTTCCAAGATTCTTATCTTTCTCTGCAGATCTGTGATATAGGCAATCGCATCGCCAAGTAGGGATGCTTTGTCCATCTTTGAGATGTTTGGCACCACGGCCCTCAATGCATAAAAACGCTGATTAAGCTTCTCACGTCTCTGTCTCTCTGCTTCCACGTGATTAAGCGGTTCTTCCCTCCCATTGGCAGGTTTCCTACCTCTCTTTCTAGGCTTTCGGTCATCATGAAGAAGAAAAGAATCATCATTTTGATCCATACTAGAAACTATGTCTTGTGAATTCGATCCCCTCACAATAATCTGGTTCATCTGCGGAAACAGTTTTGCTTCACCATCATCACTCCGGTGCCCATTTGATGAGTTCCCATAAATTCTGCTACTGCCTAATGTTTGTATCTCATATGACTCTGAAGAAAAAACAGAGTCATCTTCCACCTTGGGCGAAAAACTTATACTTATAGGACCAGTTTTGGAACCTCCAAGACTGAGTTCATGCCCGAATATTTTCGGTAAAGCTTTTGACTGTGCAGGATTTGTTTTGCAGACAATAGATTTTGCTAACTTGATCACATTTTGGTTCTCTGGAATTGATTTTCTGGAACCAAGCTCCACAACACCCGATTTCAATGGAACAAATGCCACCGTCTCTAGACAAGCAGACTTCGCTAAATAAGATCTCGATTGGTAATTTTCTAAACAGCCTTCCACATCAGAAACCCAAATAGATCTGCCAGAATTAAATGACTGGGAAGGAATGGAGGGCTTATCGAAAGGAAATGCAAAGTACATTGATGTAAGGTAAAACATCTCTATATCAGATATTTGATCCAAATTACCCACCATCTTAGCATCATCCGGTCGCCCAAAGCAAGCTTGAATCTTCTGGAGCACTAGTTTTTTTCGATCTGCTTCAGCTGTTTTTTGACCATCAGAAGAACTTCCACCTTTATCGTCGCCTTCTTTTGATTCTTTACAATGCCCATCCCCCCATATCAAGGCCGATTTACCCGATTTCCCCTTTGAAACTTGCCAATAGATGGCATAAGCCCAATCTGACCCTTCAGCAATCTTGCAAAGAGCCTGCTGGACTCCCAGATCTCCACTCATACCCGGAAACTCCAATAGCACGTTATTAGAAGCCGACCAGATAAAGTATTCAGTGGCTTCACTACCTAAAACACCTTCTACCATAGCCTTTGACTCTTCATTTAACCAAAACTTATTCGCCATCTTTCAAACAGTTCAGAAAACCAGTTTCCTCGAGCTAGGTGAAACAAACTTCAATTCTCAGAAATTGAATCGGGCAGCTAAAATTTGAAAAAAGCCCTAAATTGGCCAACTTAATTCAGACCTTGCCTTTTACCCCCCAAAAAGAGAAAGAGAAACAAAAAATGGTAAAAGCACACCAGAATCTTGGATTTTGTACAAACAGAGTTTCTTTTTAAGCAGCAATTTCCACAGTTCTTTTTTAATTTAAATTACAATACAAAACCCTATGTTTTAAGTTTTGAATCTTGAAACTGTGACCGACCTAAAATTTTAAAACCTCGCAACTGAGAGTATTCTACCAAAAAAGTGAAACCCTAATTCTTTTCCCCACAAACACCCAAAATCAAGAATCTTGATTTAGAGGAACAATAATAATCCATCAAAAACAGAACTTTTCAAGAACAAAACTTTCGAAATATAAAATCAAAATGAAATCTTGAACTTCAAAATCTCAACTTCACTGTCAAATTGAGCATTTGAGGAACCTCCCAGTAAAAACAAAAGTTGAAAATTATCTATTTTTGAACTGAAAAAGAAGTTGTTCAAATTCACCCCATCCGAGAAAAAACCCAAAATTCTGCTTGTTTCACCAAATACAGAACAGCTTCAAGCTTGCTTTTGTAGGGGAAAATTCAAGAACACGAGAAATACACAGGATGAGGGATTCAAAGCGGGTTTCATAAATATTTGCAGTGGGAATTACCTGAAACAAAAGATGATTCATGGATCTGTTGCATGTTATGTGTGAAGTCGCTCGTGGTTCACGTGAATTCAACTACTTTGGATCTGAAAACACAGCATTTTCGTTGCACTCTTTTGTTCTATCATATTTATATATGAGATAAAAAAATTATAAAAAATAAATGACGAAAATATTTAATATATTTTTCTTTCTTTTGATTTTCCGGGGCATTGAATTCACGCGTGATGGCGTCCTCAACCTCACGGCTACCAAAGATAACACGTGACCTTTTTCCGGAGTCGAACCCTTCGACCCCTGGTTGATGAATTTCTAGCGTCCGGGTTGAAGTTACTAGAGCCGACATTCTTGTAATGGTTGCCATCTTTTTGAAAAAGTCAGTAGGCTTTCTTTAATAAATTAATTAATGAATGCCGTATAACACAAATGTGATAGTATCCCGGTAATTGAGAGGTTTATATCTCCTCTTCAAAGAAGAAAAACTCAGTCATATATTGTTCTTTACGTGAATACAATTGTTGTTGAAAAATATTAATCGTGTTTTATATTCTAGATTGTTACAAATTATATTCTAGATGAAGGCATATTGAATCATGAATGCTTTTCAATGATCTGTTGATACATTGCTCAAAGGACAAGGTCCCAAGCACAAGGTTTTATTACACAACATTGTGCACTACAATATAGTGCATTATTATACAGCATTAATTATTACATTACATGCATAAAAAGTTTAACCAATACGAGGACTACGGATCACAATCCCGTGATCATTGACCCAAACCCAGACGCGGTCACAACGGAAGTCTCGGGTCGTTGGAGTTCCATCCTTGAGAACAATTGCATTAACTTTCCGGTTCTCTTTCTCTATCACGGCAGCTGCGGCCTCTCCTTTGGCCCCGACTAACTCCGGCCAAGAATCCTTACCTACAGCACAAAAACTCTATGATCATCATAACATTGGCTTGCATTTCTCTCTCAACAAAGTTACAGAAATACATTAATCAAACCTCTATATATATATGCACTGAGTTTAATATTTGATCGAGTGATGACTTAAGCAAAGTTAGTCACGCGATTGTGGAGTGGCTACTAACTAATGCACTTTCTTTAAAAGATCGCATCGACCGAGAGAAATCAAGATAAATTGGAAAAGGGAAAAAATTGATACTTGCCTGGACAGCCTGACATATCTCTATTTCCTTAGGATTGATACGATCTGTTGAATTGGAAGTGCGATGCTCGGATTTATGTAAATTATGTGCATATATATATATATACAAGAAATTGAACTGATTTCGTTCTTTAAATAAACGTGTCATGAAATGCGACTTGTTTTTTAGTGGTTTGCCGGCAGGAACAGGTAGGATTGAGATAATGATTTTTGACTTTTTTGACGGTCCATCCATATCGTTTCATGGGAATTATGATGAGTTGTTACATTTAAAAACGCTTTTTTTCTCATTTTTCTTCTGGTCGGACGTCTGCTTTGAATTTTATATCTACGGTTTTTGTCGTGAACAACAATCTCTAGATCGTTGTCGTCTTCATCTTATATATACGTATATATAGGAAGGGGCCGTCTGTATTGCTTACATTTATAATCATGTACAAATTTATTGATAAGATGTTATTTGACATTATTTTATTTATTATTCACTCTCCTTTTTTTTTTTTTTTTTTAAATAAAAAAAGGGGTGAAAGTGGACAATGCAAGCAATTACTTTTTCACATTTTTTAGAAAATAAAAATTTAATAAAATAATATAACGTGTCAATTTACAATCTCATTCATAAAATACCTCATTTATAAAGTGTTGCCAAACAAACGAGCATAAAGTTTATTATGAAACCATGCAAAAGAACTCTCTTGTTAATTGGAAGTAAAAGATTTCTTTTCGGGTCGTTGTTTCATATTTTGGTCATCAGAATTAAAAACGATAAACTATTGTTCATTATGGTAACAATAATAAAATCTTTATTTGACATTCTACAATTGTTTATGTGCATTCAAAGTTATTAGACAAACTTTACTACTCGACCATATATATCTTTCAAGAAAACGATTGTTTAGATCTCGCGCTTTGAATTTTAATGTAAATAATGAATGATAAATGTGAAATTCAACATGCCATTGAGTTGTTTTGTTTAATTTTAGTTTGAACGTTAGATTTTTATGGAAAAACTTGCTCCAGAAGCACTGAGTACTCAGTGCTCTTAACCAATCAGGAACCCACATGTGCATTTCTGATTGGTCTGGAGTACTGAAGATTTTTTCGATTATTATATATCAATCGTGATGCCAATTTTGGCCTAATTAAGTATATAATATGTGGGCTGTATTGAAAAAGAATAGAGTGAGTCTGAAAAAGCACGGCTATTGCTAGGATCGAAAGAATACATATTCTATGGAGTCCATTGAACACTATGTATAGTGTCCAATGGATTATGTGGCAAGATTCTGTTGGACACATTAGGGAATGAGTCTCCAATGTGCCCAATGAGATCTTGCCACATAATCCAAGAACACCATAAGACAGTGTCTAATAGACATTATAGAAAAACTGATCAGCTCTAGCCGGCCCTTTGGCAAATTAAGAAAAAAGAATAGCTATGGCTGGAATGTTGAAACGTCCATGTTAAGAATTTCGAATTTGAGTCTCAAGATCAATGTCAAAACTTGTTTTTTTGTTACGATGTCCAAATAATTGCCAATTAAATATGTTTAAATAAACTCAATTAGCATTAATTCAGAATTCCTCGTATCAAATGATGATTAGTATCTAATAGATCTTGATAGCAGTCGAGATATTGCAAAAATACTCAAATATATCATAATCTTGAACATGTTTAAGACAAAAAATGTTGCCCGACTAATTCTGGAAAATATTTTCAGAATGGCGACATTTTTCGATTTCATTATTATAGAGATTCGCTGTTAATCTCTAAAGAACTAATAATTAAACAAAAACTCATATAGCTAGTGATCAATGAAGAATGAATTAAAAAGATCAGGCAAGCTTAATTTTCATTCCTTAAACACAAACATGTCCGTAATCACAGACAATACAAGTTTTATTTCACCGTACATTTAAAACATGTTTTAGGATGGAGATCGGACCTAACCAATTCGTGGCATGAGTTTCACTATGCCGTACTTATCCAGCCAAACACGAGCCCTATCACAACGAAAATCAGCAGTAACCATCATCCCTTCTTTTGCCGTGCTAACACTCACTTTCGGATTCTCTTTCACAATCACAGCAACCACGACCTGTCCTGGTACTCCCAAAAGCTCCGGCCACGAACTTTTTCTAGCATCTAGTAAAAAAAAACACTAATAAACAAGATTACATTGGCTAACTAATTAAAGAAACACCAAAAAGGAGATTCTACACGAATCACTGACCCCAAAAAAAAGAAAAAGAAAAAAAAAAACTTACTAGGGCAAGCCTCTTCCATATTCTGCTTAATTGGGGTTTCTAATAGTTTGACGAGCTGACAATATATAAAGGGAGAACACGATCTGAGGGAAGCCAATTGTTTGAATTTTATGGATGCAATAGTTCCAGGCAATAACGTTGAATTTCATTTCATACTTCTAGGCAAAGATTTCGATATTTATTATTGTATTGTAAGTATGTGTATATATATTCAGTAAGGTAACGGTCTAGTTGTCAAATCGATAATAAGAAAGATTTAACCACCTCGTGTATATGTGTGAATGCGCATATATACTACGTGCTATTATTATTGTTGTTGTTGTTGTTATTATTATTATTATTATTATTATTATTATTATGTCGATTGTAGGCCCATATAACATTTTTTTTAAATTGATAATTAAAAAATAGGCTAAGAATTCAAATCTATTGAGTTCTTGGATTGATTAAGGGGCTTATTCGAATGGTAAAGACACCTCTTTGTTAGATTATTTGATTCAAGTTTGAATCAAATATATATATATATATATGATCCCTATATTGTACCTTAATTTAAAAAAAAAAAAAGTTACATTGCATTATAATTTCTGTATTGTGACGAGACGTGGGCCCGTTGAACACACTTGTCTTCCAACTTAAAATCTAGAGCATCTCCAATTCATAAAAGATGTGTAGCACACCATCTTCATCTATGGTGGTCTTTCCTCTATTCACTTTTTTACATTATTCTTTCATTTTCTTTCTTAGTAAAGTATCTAGTTAATTGATGCACACGTGGCCCATATGACCTTTTCATTGTACGTCTTCCATTTGAGATGTTTTCTCTTCTATTTCCATTTTGTTTGCCACATCTACACTAAGTTACATTTTGCCGTTAGAGATGCTCTTAGGGACCTAAAAAAGACTAAACAAGTTTCAATCTATTGGTTGGCACATATTTCTTCCGTTCCCATAAAAATAGTCCGAATTTCCTTTTTATTTGTTTAAAATTATTGTCTACTTTTGTTTGTTAGTTTTTTTTTTTAATTTTCTTATATACTCTGATTTAATGTGCATTAATATTAACATATTAACAAATAAGAACTAATAAAGTTGGATAATAACTAAATGAAGGGACATATTAGAAAAATATTTATAATTTTCACTTTTACAAGAACGGTAATTGGACTTTCTTAAATTATGGAAAAATGATACTCCGTCCGTTCTATAAAAATAGGCAAAGTTTCTATTTTTATTTGTTCCAAATTAGAGTTCATTTATATAAACAAGGTTGAACAATTAATTTCTTTTTCAAATATGCCCTTAGTCCATTTAATGACTATGTTGACTAAATACAAGAGTGGTTCAATATTGAATAAGGGCATATTATGGAAATAATTATAAATTTTATATTTCCAATCACAATAATTCATATTTCTTAACCTAAGCGAAAAATTGATAGGAGCCTATTTTTATGAGATGGAGAGAGCATAATTCTCTTAAGTCTTGATGCAATAATATTTCGCACGCACAATTCTCTTGTACATTATTCTTATTATATATAATTAATTAATCCCACATGGGCTAGCTAGAAATTACTACGCCATGTACATCACAATTCCAACTAAACGGTAGGACAGAATTAGTCCCTAAATTTTAAAGGCAGAAGGCAAGAGAATTCGGCTCGACAAGTAGCTCAAAACCTCTCATTGGAATACAGACATAAATCTATGAATTCCAACATCTTTACATGATTAATTAATACATGTATTTAAATATTAGTGCCACGTGTCATAATTCATGAGTGCGGTTATGACATGTGGCACTAATCCATTAATTCATATATATTAATTAATGTAAAAAAAAATGCAGGAATTTCATATATTTATTATTTCAATACGTACTGCAATGAGAGGTTTTGAGCAACTCATCGAGCGGCCTTCAAACTTTAAAATGGACTTATGCCCCAACTTTTGGTTGACTCTATTCGTTGGCCATCCGCCGATCCACGTGGTCACTAAGTTAATCAATGATTAATTATTATTAATAATGTACAAGAGAAATGTTTCTGCATTAAGACTTGTGGCCCAACCTATTATAAAAAAGAATTGACCAAGAATTTTCATTATTTCTCGCGAATCTTACGCAATTTATAATTGGACCTTGCAAATATAACTCCTTTGTAAAGAAGTGAATAAAAACAATTCATTAATTTAACAAAAAAAAAAATATCTACTTCTTTACAAGAAAAAGTAAAATATACTCGTGATTGTTGTATAATTATAATTTTCACCTGGTAATTAATACTTTATTTGTGTATACATCATATACAACGACTCCATCCATGTAAATGCAATGTCGAGTTCCTGTCTCATTTTGAGCATCAAGTAACCTCTTTCCTCTTTGTATTAATTTTTTATATATTCATTAGTTAATTAAATTTATTTATACAAAGTGCAGGGATATTGAATTGATCAAAATTTGAAGTTGAGATAAATATTAATAGGACTTAATTGAATTTATTCAGAAAGTTTGGAAATGCGATAAGAAAACGAACTCCGATTGAAATTGATTACTGATCAGGACCAAATTGAATTAAATTAAGAAAGTATATGTAGGTATCATTTTAGGACCGAAATGAAATATAAAAAGACTTGATTATATATTGCGAAAAAATTAAGGCCAAATACTCCACACAATTGCACATGCACGATTAATATCATGGACTGATCGTTTCATAATTTTATCAAAGAACCATTCCCCGAAAGTAGAACATTGCCGATTTTAATGTACACCTCGTCTACATGATGAGTTCTCTCCGTCTTGTCCATTGACAAGTTTCTTCCAGTGCCGTTATATCTTTGCCATTTCTTGTCAAGTTTTTTTGTCATTATGTCCTTAGAAGGTGTCTGTGCCAATCTCACTTTGGAGGAGGAAGATGAGGGATTGGAACTCGTTGGAGATGAAGTTGGTGGCGTTAGTGAAGATCTTCGTTTTTGTCTTATTGGCCGGTTCTAACAGATAAGGTTATTAATCCCAATGCCATGAAGAACACCCTAGCATCACTATGGAGACCTGTTAAGGGTGTTTGCATTAAGAAGATCTCTAGTTCTCTTTTTATTTTCGAATTTTTCCATCACCTTGACATGAGCCGGATTCTCGAGAATGGACCGTGGACTTTCGACCAACATTTGCTTCTTCTCAAAAGATTGGAAGAGAATGAGAACCCTACGAGAGTTGAGCTGTTTCATACTAGTATATGGGTCCAAATCTACAATCTTCCTTTTGGTTTTATGTCGGAAAGAGTGGTAAAACACATAGGGGATTTCATTGGGTCTTTCCTTGCTTCTGACCCAAAGAATTTTACTGGATTCTGGAAGTCGTTTATGAGAATCAAGGTAATGCACGATGTACGCCAGCGACTCAAGAGAAAAATGAAGATAAAGGAATCTGGCGGAGAGTGGATGTGGATAAATTTCAAGTATGAGCGCGTCCCCACCTTTTGCTTCTATTGTGGACGTCTTGGACACTCAGACCATTTTTGTGAGACACTGTTTGATGCAGGAGCTGTCTTAATTGAAAAACCATACGGGTCCTGGCTATGAGCTCCATCACGACGGAATCAAATCCAGACCGGAGAACGGTAGCTTAGGAACGAAACACCGGAATATTCTGTTAAAGGCTATTTTCGGAAAAAAGAAGCAATGATCATTGATGAAGCAATCAAGGATTTTACCCCTCAAAATAAGCCGTCTAGAAAAGGTAAGGAGATAGCTTCAGTTTTGGCAAAAGAGAAGGGGATTGTGAATCATTCGGATCAATCTATTTTATATATTTATGGGGATCCCACAGTGTCATTAATTTAAATCTTGTGACCAACATGCATCAAGGCATCATCACGAGTGACCCAAAACGACGTCGAATGGAGGATGTTTGTACCTTATTGGACCAGCCCGACACTGAACAGGATAGTAACACAATACAAGATCCTCAACTAAGCCCAAAAAAGGGACCAGCAGTGGGACCTGCCTTGGAGGCCCACCGAGATTAATGACTGTCTTGAGCTGGAATTGCCGTGGGCTTGGCAACCCAAGTGCGGTTCAAGTCTTCTTGGACCTTGTCCAACTCAAGAAACCGGATTTCATATTCTAGATTGAAACTCTAGTTGGCGGTGGGAGAATGGAATAGATCAAATACAACTTGGGCTATGAAGGTTGTCTAGTTGTGGACAATATCGGGCACAGTGGGGGTCTCGCCCTTCTGTGGAAAGAAAAAACCATGGCTTCACTTCTCAGCTACGCTCGTAACTATATTGACATTGAAGTATCTATAAATCACATGCCGTGTTGGAGATTGACTGGCTTCTATGGCATGCCAGACAGGGAAAGAAGATCAGAGGGTTGGAATCTAGATCGATTTTTAGCCAATTCATCATCACTTCCATGGTGTTGCATCGGGGATTTTAACGACATACTTATCAATGATGAAAAACTCGGTAGAACTGAACAACCAAACTGGTTACTAAGGGGATTCCGTCAGGCTGTTGAAGATTACAATTTACGTGATCTAGGTATCCAAGGCTACCAGTACACATGGTTTAGAAGAAGAGAGGAAGCTGATGGTATTCAAGTTCGTTTAGACCGTGCTTTTTCGATTCACGGTTGGTCTGAATTGTTTAAAGAGGCACATGTATACAATTTGGGTATTTACACATCTGACCATTCACCTATCTTTTTACAACCTCAATCGACTTTCAAAAGACTTGGGAGGAGAAGATTCCGGTTTGAAAATTGCTGGCATGCTGAAGCTGCCTGTAAAGATATCATTTGCTCAAGCTGGAACAATTCCAACTATCTTCCCATGGGAACGCGGATGGATCGGTGTGCTGTTGATTTGCAAAATTGGAGCAGTAAAACAGTAGGCAATTTCTCGTCCAGAATTCGTAAATGCAGGGATGTGATGGACAGATTTCATGGAAGAACTGATGCTTCATCCATTAACATATTTGAAGATGCACAGGCTGAGTACTACGAACTTCTTAAACAGAAAGAAATTTATTGGAAATAACGGGCAAAAAAATTCTGGCTTAGGAATGGTGACTCTAATACTCTGCATTTTCATGTGGCTGCATCAGCTAGAAGGAAAAAGAACAGAATCGAAAAATTGAGGGATAGTCAAGGAATCTGGCGTACTAATGATACTGGACTACGAGAGGTGATTCAATCTTATTTTCAAATTCTTTTTACTTCTAGAAGGAATGGGATCTCAACCACTTACATCATGAATCATGTTGGCAACCGACAAGAGCAGAATGAAATGATGGCAGCCCCTTTCACGGTTCAAGATGTTCGTGAGGCCTTATTTGGGATGCACCCGGACAAATCCCCGGGACCGGATGGTTTCAACCCTGCTTTTTTTCAGCAATATTGGAGTATTATTGGCAATGATATTGCATCTTTTTGCATTGATGCTCTAAATAGCTGTATGTTTCCTGAAGGGTTAAATGATACATCCATTGTACTCATTCCAAAAATTCCTATGCCTGAAGCTATGGGTGATCTTCCGCCCATTTCTCTTTGCAATATAATGCTCTTCCGATCTTTGCTAAAATGCTTGCTAACAGGCTAAAGATTCTTCTTCCTGAGATTATATCTGATTCCCAGTGCGCATTCGTACCAGGCCGGGCGATTATGGATAATATATTAGTGGCTTTTGAAACAATGCATTATCTCAAAAGGAAAACTCAAGGGAATGACGGTTTTGTGGCTCTCAAGGTGGATATCAGTAAAGCTTATGATAGACTTGAGTGGGACTTTCTAGAGCAAATTATGGTTCGCATGGGATTTGTTGATACTTGGATTCATCGTATTATGCTGTGTGTTACTTCTGTTCGTTATCAGATTATCTATGATGGCAAGAATATTGGCCCTATTATTCCAGCAAGGGAACTGCATCAGGGTTGTCCCTTGTCACCCTATCTCTTTATTCTCTGTGCTGAAAGTCTCTCTTTAACTCTTAAACAGAAAGTGTCTTTAGGTGAATTGCATGGCTGTAGGGTTGCACGAGGGGCTCCAGCGATATCCCATATATTTTTCGCTGATGATAGCCTATACTTCTTTAAAGCTAACTCCCAGGAAGGGACAATGATCAAGCGAATTTTGGAAGCATATGAGGCTGAATCTGGGCAGGCAGTTAACTTCCAAAAATCCTCCATTTTTGTCAGCTCTAATGTTGGTTTAGAAACGAGGCAGTTTCTTGTGTTGGATTTGTTGTCAAAAATAATCTAAAGTTGAAAAGGAAAAGGAAAGGGAAAGAAGAAGAATCCTAGGAGGAAAAGGAATCCGTATCATAGAAGGATTGTCTTGTCTTCTAAGGAAACGAAGCCCATAAATAGAGATGTTTTCTTCTTCTTTTATACACAAGTGGTACAAGCAAGTTGAGAGAAAAATTAGTGAGTCTAGCACCTTGAAGAGTTTTCTTGTAACTCTTCGTGGTTTGTTCGAAGGGTAGAAAATTAGGTGTGGTAAAACTCGAGGTGATTTTCTCGGTGTCACTTGGGTCGGGTCAGAGAGTCTTGTGAAGAAAAATAGTAGCTTAGCGTCTTGGGATTTCTTTAATTAT
The DNA here is from genome assembly GCA_963692815.1 of Nyctanthes arbor-tristis. Lineage (NCBI taxonomy): Eukaryota > Viridiplantae > Streptophyta > Magnoliopsida > Lamiales > Oleaceae > Nyctanthes > Nyctanthes arbor-tristis. The sequence goes on along the minus strand of CAVNYN010241229.1, from coordinate 9,692 downwards.
TCGCGGGTTCGGCAAAGGGTAGAAATTGGTAGATGCGGTAAAACTTGGTATATTTTTTCTTGTAATACTTGGGGGATGTGTTTTGGCGAGTGAAAATTCTATATGGTTGTAGCGACTTTAATCATATAGTGGAAAGCTTTGACAGTCCGTTAAATTCGTCTTTGTCTTTTATTTTTCTTGTCTCAATTAAATTTCTTAAACAACAGTCCTGTAAGAGTAATCGGGGAATTTACATTAATTCCCAACACCTTACACATTTACTGGGTATCACAACTCCGACTGGACATGGTCATTATCTCGGTCTTCCAACCACGATTGGACATATGAAAAAAGAGGTTTTCTCATTTGTAAAGGACAGAATCTAGAAAAGAATGCAAGATTGGAAGGAAAAACTCCTATCTAAAGCCGAGAAAGAGGTCTTTCTAAAAACGGTAGCTCAGTCAATCCCAAATTTTGTCATGAGCAGTTTCTTGTTGCCGAGTGAACTTTGTACTGATTTGGAGCGGATAATGAACTCCTTCTGGTGAGGTAAACGCAAAGGAGCATCTAAAGGAATCCCGTGGGCTCGTCGGGAACGTTTATGTTTTCCTAAATCAAGAGGTGGTCTAGGATTTCGATCCCTCCGTGATATGAATTTAGTTTTACTTGGTAAAGATGGCTGGAAACTTCTCACAGAACCTGATGCTCTTGTTACTGAAGTGTTGAAAGCTCGGTATTTTCCTCGATCATCTTTTCTTGAAGCAAAACTCGGACATAACCCGAGTTATACTTGGAGAAGCATCTTTGCTGCCCAATTTTTACTTAAGAAAGAGGTTCATTTCAGAGTAGGGCGAGGGGATACAGTGCGTGTATGGCTAGATCCATGGCTGCCAGATTTACAAAATGGGTTTGTTTCTTCTGCCATGATTCCTGACGGCAATGATGTGAAAGTAAATCAGCTTATGAATGGAGATCGACAGTGGGATACTGATGTTCTACATGATATTTTCAATTAACGAGATAGAAGACTCATTTTACAAGTTCCAATTAGTGATATCTCTAGAGCTGATCGACTCTACTGGGTTTACGATGCAAAAGGACAATACTCAGTGAAAAGTGCTTACAAACTTCATAAAAGCCTGGGCAATTCTGCATTGCCACCAGAGGAACCAGTGTGGAAAATGCTATGGCAGTTAAAAATACCTCCTAAAGTGAAGAACTTCTTATGGCGTGTGGTTTCTGGAGTTCTTCCTACTGCTGATCAGCTGCGCATAAAGCAGGTCAGTGTGGATTGTCGTTGCTCAGTGTGTATTGAAGGTGATGAATCGATAATGCACAGCCTTGTTCTATGTCCATTTGCTGGTAAAGTGTGGAGTTCTGCCCCTCTCGGCTATGCTAAGTTGAACGCCCAATGCTTCAAAGATTGGCTATCTCAATTATTCCACCAACTCGCCCTTTCGGATTGTGAACTTGCTGCAATACTTTGTTGGGCGATATGGAATAATCGAAATGAAGTTGTTTAGAACGCTAAATCCTTCTTGATTAGCAAGGTTATCAACATGGCTCGGCTTTTCTTGGACCAATGGACTGGAGCTCAATTTTCTCATCTTTTAAGATCTGCTGGTGCTCCCCAAGACGAGTCGCGCCTTTATAAATGGCGGAAACCAGAGAGAGGCATATTGAAGGTAAATGTTGATGGGGCCGTTTTCAACAACCTTAATAAAAGAGGTTGTGCTATGGTGATTCGAGATGATATGTCATCTTTTGTTCGTGCCAAAGTTGTTTCGTTTGATGGAGTGTTCGAACCTAGACTAGCGGAGGCTATTGGTGTTCGTGAAGCTCTTAAGTGGGTTAAAGATTTGGCGTTGAACAATGTGGAGGTGGAGATGGACGCTTTAGCAGTCTGCCAAGCTATATCTAGTTCATCTCCTGATTTTACACACTTTGGACTAGTTGTTGATGAGTGTCGAAAACTTTGTAATGAAATATGTGATATCAAGCTTTCTTTTATTTGGAGATCTGCGAACCATATTGCTCACCGATTGGCTAGAGCTTCTGGTTCCATAACAGACTCCTTTGAGTGGATTGGTTTCCCTCCACTTTGATTGCCGATGTACTCTATTCTGATGCTATGAATGGTTAAGTTTTTTCTCCTCAAAAAAAAAGTAGAACATTGCCCCGGCGTAACAACTAGATTGGCCTCTTTCCAATATGTTGATGCATAAGGACATAACACCAGTGAATGAAAACTGGTCTCCTCCTCCCTGTCACACATCACACAAGCTGTAGAAATAGGAATTCCCCTCTTCCGCAGTTTTTCCCTCGTAGGCAAACAGTCTCTACAAGCATGCCATACAAACATTTGCATTTTAGGAGGAATTTTCAATTTCCAAAGTTGGCTTCAGTTCCCATCCTCTCGGGTAACTCCCTCAGTTTCCTCTAATTCCATAGCCACTCTATATCCAGATTTAACCAAGTATGTCCCCTTCTTACTGTAGTGCCAAATACATTTATCCGAATTTGAAGGAGAGAAATGAATGTTTCTAATATCTTGAATATCTCTTACAGTGAACAACCCTTGAAGAAGTTCCAAGTTCCACTGACCATCTTGTAGAATAAGTTCACTCACTTTCATATCCTCCAACCCCAGATATTCCAACACGTTGACCCGAAAATTTGGTTCTCTTCACAGCCACGGGTCATTCCAAACATGAATTTCTGAACTGTCCCTAATTCTCCAATGACATCCCTTTTCTAGCACGTAAAGCTCGGATTATAGCTGAGTTTAGCATTCAAGAAATCCCCTCTGGGAAAGTATCTAGCTTTGAGGATACAAGACACAAGAGTATCAGGGTTAGAAATAATATTCCAGCCCTGCTTCCCGAGCATAGCCAAATTAAAGGCATGTAAGTTGCGGAATCCCAAACCACTTTCTTCTTTTCTTGCACATAACCTCTCCCAATGATACCGATTTATCCCTTTCTTCCCATTAGGTTTCATACCCCACCAAAAGGAATTCATCATTCTTTGTAACTCTTCACAAAGTGTAATTGGAATCAAGAATGTCGACATACAATAAGTGGGGATAGCCTGTGCTACTGTCTTAATCAAAATCGTCCTCCCGGCTTTAGAAAGCAATTTACTTGTCCACCCATTTAACTTCTTCCACAGATGGTCCTTCAAGAAGCTAAATACTTCTTTCTTTTTCTTCCCTACTAAAGAGGGTAAGCCTAGGTTATTATTATAAGTTATTATAATAATTTTGGTATTATTATAAGCCTAGGTTATTATTATAAGTTATTAAATAACTTATTCATATAAGTTATTATTATATATATGTGCAAGTGTGAAAATGGTATCCGATTGTGATAGTTTATCTATAAAGATCATTATTATTTTGGTATGTTATTCTCAAGAAGGGAATCTGGAAAGTAAAAATTGAAAGCAATTTTTCCCTACTATATGATCTACATTATATCAATGTTGCCATCAGCGGGAGCAGCTTTATTTTCCTTGCCATGGTCATTGTATCAGCAGAATTATATCAACAGAATTATTTATCCAAGTAAGAATTTTCGAATTATGGAATCCCAATTATCTAATTTTGTTGCATAATCATCATCAGTGCTCACTGGTTTACTAATTGTTCCACTAACATAGCCCCACAATTTCTTTCCTTTAAGAAAGTGTTTCATAATATGACTCCAATAAGAATAATTTGTACCATTCAACCACACACTAATAGCCTGGAGTGAATCATCAGATGCCATAATAAAAGAGGGGGAGAAACAGACAAACTAAACTGTAGCATATTAGAAAATGACACGATCAATTCTCACCACCACTACGACAATGTAGAAAACTGAATTTCGATCACCTGGTGTAAACAAAGTCGCCGGAAAACACTCCATGCGCCTCTACACGCCCCCTGAATTCCTGACCATTTGTCGCCACGCGCCTCCATCGCCGGCGCGTGTTGTTACACGTGCTATACCGCCATGAAGCTCATGACGATCCGAACCTGGTGGTATTCTCTAATCGCCAAACGGAGCAGTGGAAAGTGCTCGAATTGGACGATTTCAGTTCGTTTCAAAGAGTTCATAACCTCCTTTTTGCTATTTTGTTTCAATTCCAATTCGATCCAAGGCTTTGATACCATGTGAATAACTTAATATGCAATAATGTTATTCATTGAGAGATACGAAAGAGGAGACATCAACTAGAAGAAATAGAAAGGAAAAGGAAGAACCAAAACCCTAGTTGAATATACGAAAGAATACAATACACAAAAAGAAAGAATACAGGTCCTTTTATATGCAATGACTAACTTACGCAACTAATAACTTGAAATACTAAACTAGCAAAACTATATAAAATTATACTCTAACAACAATAGCAATAATAATAATTAAAAATGATGGAGTACCATATATTTTTGATACCTCATGCCCGATAAGAGAAGCAAGCTCGGCATCTGATTTGAGATGCTCCAGCATCCCGGTGTGAACAATGATTTTACCACCAGGGTAATAGTAGGCATTACATACAGGGTTATCCTCCAAATGCTGCCCGTCGTATTTAAGAATTTCATCGTACTGATTACTCATCATTAATGAGGATGTCATGACAACCTTTTTTGTCTTCAACCCTCTGTTAAAAGCCTCAACTATGTTGTCAGCTATCCTTTGAACTCTAATGCTTTTCGGGTGATCGGAAGCAAGTACTTTCTTTCCATAGCTGGCTTTTCTCTTCTCAAACCAATTCCTTCCCTGCTTTTTTTTCTTCATCCCAAGGAGGAATCACGACATGGCTTCTTTTTGTGTAAGGTACAGTTTCCAAACACTCATCGCGTACACGCTTGGAAAATACAGTACAAGCCCCAGCTCCTAAGACTATCAGCAAAATTGCAATGTTTCGAACATATCTGCTGGTATTCATAAGACTCTTCGCGGCCATTGCTTCTCAATTGATCAGAAAATTAGAGCTACTACATTGATCACGAATTCATTGAGTTTGGGACCACCCATTCCTAGAAAATATTCTACAAAATCTTGATATATTACAACTTTGCTGCTAATACACACTCATGACCGAGGAGTAAAACCTCTTCCCGGCCTTCGTTCTTCCTCCTCCATTAATCAGAAAAGGGCTAGAATACATTTAAGGTTTGATTGATGAGCTTCAAACGACCCTTTCCTTTGACAACATCTTAAACCAGTAACAATGTTATTATTTGTATCGGAACGACTGCTTCTTGAAACCCATCTTAGTGGGTTCCCGATTATATTCTTGGACGTATAGCGACGAAAACCATAGAAAATTAATTTTCCGTACCATCCGGTGATAAGGGCCTGTTCTGTTTATATTTTTTGAATTTATTTTGAGTCTCTTTTTTCAAGAGTAAATATTAAGTAAAAGAAGGATTTCATTTCCCTTGTTTTGAGCTCTTTAGTTTAAAATTTTGAAAATGCTCAAAACAAGGGAAATGAAATCTTTCTTTTACTTAATATTTACTCTTGAAAGACAAGACTCAAAATGAATTCAAAAAATATAAACAGAACATGCCCTAAAAGTTTCTTGTTTTCTATTCTTGGCAGATGGTTAATGATGGAGAAACTAGCAGAAAAAGGAAGGGAGGTGGCTCGGAGGACCGTGAGGGTGGAGGTGTTAGCAGTGGAGTAACTTTTTTCTTTTTTCAATAGGTGACAAGGTTTGCAAGTTCTAACATAACAGTAGCACCCGTTTTCTTATTTTCCGTTTTCTCATTTTCCGTTTTCTCCTTTTTGGTAGAGAATGGATTTCCCCCACCAATAAATGTGAATATGTACGTGTTTGTTGCCTACAATACAAAAATATAAAGAAAAATTCATATCAAAAAAAAAAAAAAAAGTAAAAAGGGAAAAGGTACAAGTGCATATTTTTACGGGTCAAATCAGAAAAAAAAAATGAAAAGTCGGAGAATAGGAAATTAGATAGGGTAAGGTCTCAACCTTCACAAAAAGTAATAATTTCAATTCTAACCTCTTTTTTTCAAACATGTAAGTCCTCAACCTTTTAAAAATATGCACAAAAATATCTGTATGTACTATTTTTATTTTCACACACTTATACATATTCATCTGTATATTATTTACACATATACCCACCTTACACAAGTTCTACATACAGATTTACACATATATCCACCTCACACAAGTTCTACATACGAATTGATTAATATATTATTTTTTCCATTCACTTACTTAACACCACAACCAACACTAATGTCATAGGCACCTTAGGCAAAGAACTCTCTGAAATTTAAACCTAAATAAGCAACGATAATTGAGGTATGGCTTGATATTCAAGTTATAAAAATTAGAACGATTACAAATGTATGAATTTTTTTGAGAAAAAATTGAAAGTTTGAATTATTAGCCTCCAAAAAAAAAAAAGAAATTATATTGCTCTACAAGCATATCCTGATTTAATATTATATATATATATAGTTAGTTATTAGTTATTGGCATATCCTTATTAGTTGCATCTTTTTAGACATACATGAAGTGAATCTTTAAGCCTGTTGTACCTGCCAATCGCTGCAAAAGTATCCCATCCATCCAAAATAATATAAATAATAAATACAACTAAAAATCAATGTGAATATGATCACAGGATGTATATGCGCACATGCATATATATAGTACTTCTCAGTGATCACACTACCCTTTCGATGACCACCGTATACTGAAATTTTAAACATAAATGGAGTGAGTTTTTAAGCTTGGTGCACTTGTTAATCTCTGCAAAAACATGCCAGCCATAAAAAATAATAGTAAATACAATCAAGAATCAATATGAATCATGACCAACCGCCCCCTCGTCAGTTGATCCTTACCGTCTCCTCCCTTTTCTTCTTTTCCATGATCATCAGTACCATTAATAGGATTACCACGAATACCATCTCATTTTTCCTCTTGCTCAATTTCTTTACTTAATTGAGAAGCCTTCTCTTCTTTTTTTTATGTTGCTTTAAAGTTTCATGACCCACTACTAGGGATGCATAATGAGCTGGTCGGCTCGAGCGGCCCATGGTTAGGCCTGTAAAAAGCTCGAGCTGAGCCAGCTCGTAGCCCGTATTGGACGGCCAAATCTCCGGTTGAGCCTCAAAATTGAGGAAAGGCTTGAGCTAAGTCGGCCCGCCGAACTCATTTGGCCCATACGCGTTAGCTTGCTCTTCCGATCTAGTCTAACAAAATTTATAGAGGAAAAACAACTTTTATATTATATCTTTTAATATTTTCTTAACAAAAGTTAATGAGTCGAACCAAATTCTGCTTGGTTTGGAAAAAGCTTGGGCTCAGCTTAATGTTGTGGGATGAGCCGAGACCGAGCCAAGATTTTGGGCTCGTAAACCGGCTCAGCTCGTTTACATCCCTACCCACCACTCTCTTGGCTCGCTGATCTTTACCCTCTCATCTCTTTTCTCTTTTCCATGATCATCAATACCATTAATAGGATCACTATGATGACCATCTTCTTTTTTCTCTTGTTGCATTTCTTGAACTAGTTATTCGATCTTTGTGTGGATTTTTTGATTCTGACTTAGGCTTACCCCCTCCAAGAATAATTTCGCCCAGATTTAGACCGGATTCCTTGGTTGCTTCTTTAAGCAGCTTCCACGAATCGACATCCTTAGGAATCTTGGAGAAGATCCTTGAGAACACCATGACTTGAAGACTTAGAGAGAGAGATAGAGGTTTTTATATCAGGAACAAGAAGGGGTGGAGCCAAGGTGGAATATGTTTCTTGATGAAAAATCATGAACGTACATATATACACACAGAGACACCTTAGACACATGTAGTGTAACTAACTTGGATGTGTAATAATTAAGCATTGGTTTAAGATCCGTTTAGTGGGGTCTAGTTCTGTCAAAACAAACCATTTTTCCCTATTATGCATTTATTTATTAAACTTTTTTTCATTTCCCTCTCCTGCATGCTATACATTCAGTCGAGTATACAGTTGAAATTATAATACCTATCTATGACTCCTCAGGTCAAAGTGAGTTTCTTTATCTAATATATCTCTAATTCCATTACCCCACTACTCTTAGGTATTCTCTATCCCAATAAAGCTAGGTGCCTGCAGTTAACGGGTTTGATGAGCTTTTTCTCATCCCTATAAAATATCTGAAGAGTTGGAGCATTTGGAAGACACAAGAGCGATGACGAAAAAAGTATCTATAATATTATAAAAGTGTTACATAACTTTCTAATAACCTATGATTTCAAATATCTTCTATTTGTTTTGCACAAATTTTTTTTTATTTGTTGCACAAGTTGATATAATAGCATTATGTAAAAATTAGAGTGATGAAGAAAATGGAGTGTTCTCAAAATTTTTTTTTAGTGCTGCACAAGTTAATATAATAGCATTATTTGAAAATTAGAGTGATGAATAAAATGGAGAGTTATCAATTTATAATTTATAGATCTTAAGGGTTGTACAGATTTCTAAAAAACTTTTTTTCTAATGGACGACATTTGTGGATCTCTTAAAATTTTTTAAAATTTTATAGATTTATTGAGATTATAGTAGAAGATTTTTATTTTTGGTTAAATTTTATTTAAAAATTTTTGTAGGATATTTTGAGACTTTTATCCATTTTTCAAAGTAAGAAATTATAAATGTATAATATTACGTCATAGGACTTCTAAATGACCAAATCAAGAATGCAAAACTAAATATTCATATTTTCATATCAATAAAAACTAACATATATTTATTTGAAAAAAGTTCCAACATATCCTAGCAATATAAAAGAGCCAGTTGTGGGCTCATCGTCGTTGCTTCCCATCGTTGCTATTTTGTCGTTTTGTGTTTTTTGTTTGCCTTTTTTTTTTTTGGCCCTTTCGCTGAGTCTTTTTCCTCTTCTTCCTCCTCCGGCTGTACCCAACAACCCTATTTCGTTTCTCTTTCTTCCTCTGGTAGTACGCAACTCACCCCAGCTGATTTTGGACCACAGATTTTTGAGCTGCTTTTCTCTCCTACTATCTCCCATTGTGCTCATCCTCAGTTCTCTCATGTACCTTAGCGCCTCTCTCTGTTTGTTTCTTCTCCGTCCACCTTCCCTAACGATTAAGGTAGCATCGATTTCTCCCTATTTTGAGTTGGGTTGGTCAGTTATTTTTTCGATTTTATTTTTGTAAATATTATGCTTGTTGGTTTGCGCTTGAATCTGCTAGAGATCTGGTATTCCTGTTTGAATCTTTTCTCAGAATTACTTTCTCAAATAAGAATTGGGTTTTTATAATTTTGTGTTCATGGATTAATTTTATTCTCATAATGAGATTGATTTAGTTTACTACGTACATGTCCAACCAAGCTTGCTAAATACTGAGTGCTGCTTTTGGTAAATTTGTCTGTTTGTGTGTAAAAAGACGGCAGAATGTATGCCCTTGTGCGCTCGTTTTTTCTTTAAGCCTTTGCACATGTAGTTTAATAAATGCTGTGAATTTCCCGGGGACACTACTTTGCAGTATATGCAAAGATTAGGTTATAATTGAACCTATTTTAAATGTACTGGTAAACTATTGTGCTTAATCAACTTGGATGATATCAGTCTTACTGTTGGACTAACAGAGTCAGTATAAGGGCATCTAATGCATGTGCATACCCTTAAAGGGGATGATTAAGTTAGAAGAATTGTATCACCTATTATGGAATAT
>CAVNYN010241226.1:14436-32825 GCA_963692815.1 Nyctanthes arbor-tristis | reverse complement strand
CCCCCCCCCCCCCCCCCCCCCCCCCCCCCCCCCCCCCCCCCCCCCCCCCCCCCCCCCCCCCCCCCCCCCCCCCCCCCCCCCCCCCAAAGAAGTGCTTAAATGGCTCAAGGCTTCAGACATTCATTATGTTGTGGTTGAACGTCTCTGGTTTTTTATGCTTTGCTCCGTTATTCAGTTGATTTATCCCCTTCTTGATTGATTATTGAAGAATGTATAGATTGCTCATAGCTTAGTTTGGGAAACTGGTTCCACGTCAGTCTCCATGGAGTGGTCTTATATGCCCCCCACTTTTCATTCATGATGTATTACATTTTGATAATTCTTATGAATAAAATCTCCCATTCAAAAGAAAAAAAAAAGAAAAAGAAAAAACAAAAATCCCAAATAATATTTGTAGCATTCTAATTTAATGTGATGTAATGTAATCCTTAGTGATTAATTTCTACTTGTTGCTCTTCACAAACAATTCAATCTTATCAGTTTAGCATAATCATTAAATCTAAATCTTTTCAAGCCAACAACTAGATATTTCTCTATTGAATTTCCAACTCGATTTCGTTGTTTCCCCGTGTTCACCAAACGATGTTTACACATTCACTTATCCACTTTTATATTCACGAATAATTAAAATGTGCAATGCACGTTGTATGATAATAAATATAATGTAATATATATAAAACTTAATACAATAAAATAATTAATTTTAGACCATTTGGTTCCTATATTGCTTGTTTATAATATTTAAATATATTTAAATTTATAATATAATTATTAAATGCAATAAAAAAGTTTATTATCATGTATTATTAAGACTTGAGCTTCCATTTTAAAAGGTCAACCTTTTAAGATGAGTGACCTAAGTGCTTTATATATTAGTTTATATTTTTATAGTTATTCGATGTGAGATTTACATCACATATTTAACATGCCCCCGCAAGATAGTGGCTCATTGGAGCAGACCATCTTGAAATCCGTGTGCTCATTGGAGCACGTCTTAACAGGATCGAATGGTGACTCATCGGAACAGGCCAATCTTGAAATCTATGTGTTTATTTGAGCACGTCTTAACTGGACAATCGGGCTCTGAGACTCCATCTTAAAAGGTCAACATGTTAAGGTGAGTAACTCAAGTACTTTATATATTGGTTTATATTTTTATAGTTAATTGATGTATAAAGCACTTAGACTACTCCTCTTAATAGGTTGATCTTTTAAGATGGAGCCTCAAGTCTTAAAATCGTATCAGAGCCCAGTTATCCGGTTGAGACGCGCTCAAATGAGTACACGGATTTCAAGATTGGTCTGCTCCGATGAGTCACCATTCGATCCTGTTAAGACGTGCTCCAATGAACACACGGATTTCAAAATTGGTCTACTCCGATGAGCCACCATTCGATCTGGTTAAGACATGCTCAAATGAGCACATGTATTTCAAGATAGTCTACTCCAATGAGCCACCATCTTGTGGGAGCGTGTTAAAGATGTGATGTAAATCCCACATCAAATAACTATAAAAATATAAATCAATATATAAAACACTTGAACTACTCCTCTTAATAGGTTGACCTTTTAAGATGGAGCCTCAAGTCGTAAAATGGTATCAGAGGTGTGATGTAAATCTCACATCGAATAACTATATAAATATAAACTAATATATAAAACACATAGGCCACTCCTCTTAACTAGTTGACTTTTTAAGATGGAGCCTCAAGTCTTAATATGGTATCAAAACCCAGTTATCCGGTTGAGACGTGCTCAAATTAGCACACAGATTTCAAGATTGATCTACTCCGATAAACCACCATTTGATCCGGTTAAGACGTGCTCCAATGAGCACACATATTTCAAGATGGTCTACTTCAATGAGCCACCATCTTGCGGAGGCATGTTAAAGATGTGATGTAAATCATACATCGAATAACTATAAAAATATAAACCAATATATAAAGAACTTGAACTACTCCTCTTAACAGGTTGACCTTTTAAGATGGAGCCCCAAGTATTAATATGGTATCAGAGCCCAGTTATCCGGTCAAGACGTGCTCAAATGAGTACACGGATTTCAAGATTGGTCTGCTCCGATGAGCCACTATTTGATCCGGTTAAGACGTGCTCTAATGAGCACACAGATTTCAAGATGGCCTGTTCTAATGAGCCACCATCTTATGAGGGCGTGTTAAATATGTGATGTAAATCGCACATCGAATAACTATAAAAATATAAACCAATATATAAAATACTTGGGTCACTCCTCTTAACATGTTAAAGATGTGATGTAAATCCCACATCGAATAACTATAAAAATATAAACCAATATATAAAACATTTGGGCCACTCTTCTTAACAGGTTGACCTTTTAAGAAGGAACCTCAAGTCTTAATATGGTATCAGAGCCCGGTTATCCGGTTAAAACATGCTCAAGTGAGCACACGGATTTCAAGATTGGTCTACTCCGATGAGTCACCATTCGATCTGTTTAAGACATGCTCCAATGAGCACACGAATTTCAAGATGGTCTTGAACTAATCCTCTTAATAGGTTGACATTTTAAGATGGAGTCTCAAGTTTTAATATATATGGTTTCTTATAAGGTATTATTTAAACAATACACTTATAAAATACCACTTTGAAGAGATGACATATGGTTGGTTTGTATTTATTATTATGGTTTTAATCGTGAAATTAAATTAAAATTGACCACAATAAACACTATACTGTAATCATAGAATTGAAATTAAATAATAATCTAATTGAAATTAAGGAATTAAATAATGTTGGGTAAGAAGTAAAAATTGAATTTGAAATTAAAAAATTCAAATAGGAGGACAATTTATCACACTAATTGTTTTAAGAGAGGTTTGGGATCAGAACTCTAATTGTAATTTCAATTTCAAAACTTTTTATTGAAATAATTGTTAAAAGTAAAATGAATCACAACAAATACTACCTATAGATTAATCTTGAAACAGTAAAGCACTAAAGATTAATCTTGATATTGCAATTAAATAGTACTAAAAATTAGTAAATAATTATGTGCACGTTGCTAAAGAAAAACATGTTTCTTGATTTTGTGCTAAAAATAATTAAATAATTATTTGTGCTCATAATAGTTTTTTATTGTTTTGAATCATATATATATTAAGTTTCACATTATTTTAGCTTCTTCATAAGTTTTTTAAGCATGTAATCACTAAAATTATTAGCTTGAAGGATAACATATGTTAGCTTAAGTAATTAATTTGCATTTAATATTTGAATTAATGAATTGTTATAATAAACAAGGGCGTAGTGACGTTGGTTTACCTCTAACCCAACTATTTTTTCCCCTAATCTAAACATATAATTTTTTATTTTTCCTTAAAAAGTTTTGCCCAATTTGGGCTTAGCCGTGAACCAGAAGAGACTTCCCCTGGATCCGCCCCTGATAATAAATGACGAATAAAAGAAGCAAGGGCAAATTAGAAATTAAAATAAAAAAATCGAGATAACGGTGGGATCTAAGCAACGATTCTGCCATTTCTATATATGTGTGTGTGCGGCGCGCGCATATGTATAAGTGATTTTATTTATTCCTAACGATAGTAAATCGAGTATCTTGATTGAGGACACTATTTGGATGTTTCATCCTTTTTTTTTTTGTTAATTCGTATAATTATTATTTTTTATATCCTTTTCAAAATTTAAAATATGATGATATAAATTATTGTTGCTTTTGGATAATTAATATTTGTCTTTTCATATTGTTTAAATGTAAACTTCGCTTTAAGGAAAAATGACATCACTAAAATACCGTAAAATATGCGGTCCGGCTTGGGAGAGCTTACATCTCCCCTTACTGAGTGGAACCTGCCACGTAGCTGTATGTGATTGGGGTTAGGAGATTGAACTCTAAACGTGACAGTTTCCACTCTATAAAGAGAGATGTAAGCTCTCTTTAGAAAATTTCGTAAAATATGTACTACAGTTGCTTGATACCCTAAACGCTGTATGAGCTGCTGAATACCTAAGATCCTTGATTTAATCAATTGAAACAATTTGATAGCCGCTATAAAATGTAAGGCTCACGAATTGAATAATAATAATAATAATAATAATAATAATAATAATAATAATCATTTAATAGCTAGTTAATACTACAAATCATACACAATATCATAAACCATTTACGGTTACTCAAATCACAATATGGTTTTGAGTATTATACATTATTTGTGGTACTCGGCAATTAGAATTGACAAAACAGCCTTTCATTAATTAGTTTTTCTTGCTTTAGTTTAGAATGGACTGTGTTCCTAATGTCCGTATTTTTGCTTTCCATATTTTGGGGTCTGTATTCTGTTTCTTTGCAGGGTTGTGGCCTGGCTCGATTCTTGTGTTATTGCCTTTTTATTTGCATGATAAAATGAAAATCTTTCATTAATTAGTAATAAATTATGTGAATTTTTTATTTTTTTTATTTTTTGTGTATTTTTTAGCTCGTTAAAGGAATGAAGGCCAAAAACATCATGTGCTTTTAGAAAAAAATTCTAATATTTTAAGAATACATAATATATTGTATTCCAAATTAATTATAAATTTACATATATGTTCAATGGCTCCAGCTTAACAATAAATTGTGTCCCATAAATCTACGTGTAAGTTTTTATTTTACTAGTAAAGTGGAGTATGACACTTTTAAGGGAGTGTCCTCAATACAGAATACGATGGATTTTTTGGGTTGTGTGGATTCTTATAGAATTGATGAATTTTAATAGAATTTCACAGAACCTATCAGATTCTCATGAGTTCTATGACATGAATTTTTGTGAATTTCTAGTGGAATTTGTTGAATTTCAGAGGGTGTCACCTACACATAATTTAATTGATAGAATTCCATATTGATTTTTTGGGGTTGTTGTTTTTAATTCACTTTTACCTTGTGTGATCGGGTAATCAATTATAAAGTCATTCAAAAACTTACTAGTTTCAAGTTGATAAATTTAAACATTACAGTAATATTTTTCTTTTCTCTTATTTATTTACTTTTGTTCGATTTGAATGCTAACTTGATATAGAAAAAGTCATACGACTTTTTACTCAATGATCAAAAAGTAAGAAAAAAAGTAAAAATATTCAAATAATGTCTACCTTGTTTTCCTTTAAATGAAAATTTTAATATTTTTAATTAACAAGAATAAAGATAATAAAATCATTTTCTATTTTATATACAAATATAAAATTTATGAAATTACATTGTAACTTTTTAATTCTGTGGAAATACTTCATCTTCATTCTGGACATTTATTTACTTTGCACACATTAGAACATGATGTGATTTTAGAAAAAATTAAAGTTTCTTTCAACTTGGATTTTACTAAAAATATGAAATTATTTTAAATTTAATATCATTATATTTTTATAATAATCTCACATATCGTCTACGGATAAATTTCTTTTGTATATATTGATTATAATATGATTTTTTAAAATTTAGAATTGCGAAGGAAAAAATTACGTGATAGTGATAATAATTATTTATTTATTTTGAAAAGAAGGTAGTCTTTTATTCATTAATAGACCTCCCCACGAATGAAGAAATTATACTCATCATTTTTGTGTAAATTGAATGTGATATGATTGTTTAAAAACTAGAGTGAAAAGGAAAAATGAGTTTTGAAATTTTATGATTTTAAATTTTTATTAATTATCTAGATGTAAAAAAAATCTATGAAATCCATAAAAATCTGAGAGTGATAAGTGAGATTTTAGAAAGATTGTTGCAAGTATATTTTTAAACTTAGAATCCATTGAATTCTATTAAAATCCACAATTTAATAAAATCTATCAGATTCCATAGGTAATTGAAGACACCATAATTCTACAAAATCCACAGAATTCTGAATTGAGGACACATGATTTTTATGAAATCTATACAATTCTAAATTAGAGACACCTGAAATTGTATGTGTCACGCCCCTAAAATTGTATGTGTCACGCCCCTAAAATTTTCACAATATTTTCCCACTTATATAGCGGAAGTATTTGAGAAATAAATATCGATTCAGAAGTTGAAGGCGAGACTGTATAAATACAAGTCAATTACTATACATAATATCTTGTTTTACAAAAACTCTTGTCGCCACCCACAACGAAATCTCGATCATACACCAAAATCTCTATCACATACATGTATCTTTTCCACCTTTGGGACGATTCGTCCAGAAAGCTTTAATTCAATTCCTACAGAATTGTAGAAAAATAGAGAGTGAGTATAAGGTATACTGTGAATAACAATATGTATTGGCCCACACAAAACAATGCAAGAAAAATCACAAGTCGATAAAAACACAAAGATACAAAAATCGGGCACATAACTAGCTTAACCTCTACCCATAAGCCATACGATACAAATATTCGATAACAATTCAAAATAGTCAAGACCGCGTAGAGAGGTCATAATATTACAAAGTAATACAAATACAATGCAAAACGGGTAGACAGTGCCACTAGTGAGGCCCAAGAGCAAGCAACAATGGTTTATCCACAGTAATAGTGTACCATCAATCATCAAAAGCCGAATACAATATAAGAGGAGCCCAAATACAATCAAAGGAAGACAATGTTCCAAAATAGAAAGGGAGAACCGAAAGAGAGAGCCAAGAGATAGAAAATGATAGAGCTAAAAACATGCATTACTCACCTCTTAATTTCCAAAGATTACATATTTTTTTGATTCTCCAAAAGTTTCTTTAATTATAATTGGAAAAGACCTTCAAAACCTTGATATTTCTCACCTCAAAGTCATTTTTTAAGTTGTAACTTTTCTATATATGATAAAGAGTCTTTTTCAAGGGTAAACTAGGGCCGTGATGGGTTTTTATGGTAGTTTTTCCACCCTTGCCAAGGTTTGACAAATTTGGGTAGAGAAAGGATAGGTTGGGGTGTTGGAGAGTCTTGGAAGAATTGGAGAACCCTTTAGCTTTTTATATAATAGTTAGAATTAAGTTATTTTTAATAAATTTTGAGTTCCGCCAATCAAATCGTGACATGTGGCATGACGTGGCGCCGTACACTTGGCGTAAAAATTGCTTGAGTAGTCCTTATACTTTGAGTTGTCTTATGATTAAGTTATAACGTTTTGATTTTCATTAATTGAGCCTTTTCACTTAATAGGGTTTTACAAGTAAGTTATCAACTTCAAAAATGTTAACTAATAACCATATCCTTTAGCTCTAGGATTCCTTGAGTCACAATTTTTTAAATTCTTGTGATATTTCAAACGGTTATTCAATCATTATCAAAATAATATTTACATTATCAATAGAAAAGTCATTTGGTTATACAATCCTTATCAATACATTCTCAATGACCACATTCTAATTCCAATTCATTGTATAAGTATCAATCCTGTTGTCAATAATTATGTTATGGTTCTTGATATTTATGTGCATAACTTGTAATATTTCAAATACGATTATATTGTCACGTTCAATTTGTTTGTCATTCAATTGAGTAGTAACTCTCAATTTTGCGATTCGATACAATTATGTTGTCACATTTCTTTTCTTGGTATTCATTCAAGTGACAAGTCTCGTAATTTTACCATTGATGCAATTCAATTTGATCACTTTTTCATAATCTTATAACCTTTCAACTGGTGTGAGTTCAAGTTACTTTCATATCATTTTTAAAGTGATGAATATTTATTTATAAAATTTTGCGAGATGTTACAGTATCGATTTCTAAAATCCATCAAATTTCATATTGAGGACACCCACGTTAGAGTATCATAATTTTGTTCATACTTCTATGAATGCTTAGAACAAATTATAGTAGATTTCAGACACTATATATCTGGTTTCGTAATAGTATAAATGCTGATGTGATATAAATAATAGTCATTGATGTGAGTAAATCACATTAATTTTCATATTAATATTATATAGTACTACTGGTGTAACTACCGATCTATGTTATACATAATGTCAAATGATAAGTAGAGTTAAAGGTAAATATATGTGAATAACCTAATTTAACTAATTACGTGATGTCATGTAGATTGGTGTTTAACACTTGCTATATGGTATAATTCTAACTTTTAATATTTATTTATTATATCACACAATCTATCTAGTATCTAGTGACAGATGTTTTGCACTTAATTCAGGAAAAATGTGAAGGCGGTAATAAAAAATTAGAGGCATAGTGATTGTTTAAACCTTTTTATTTACAGTGAATTATAATGAGAAATTATAATAATGTGAAATAAGCGTGGTAGATTTAATGAAAGTTTGAAATTTATAATTATAAATGTACCGTTATCAAATCAGAGATAGATGAGATAATAAAGTGTTTTGCATCTTGGTAACATTAGCAAGGGTTAGTTTCATAAAAGGTCCTCAACCTTTGAGTTAAGAATCGATTTCGCCTTCAATTTTTTTCACTCATCTGGGTCCCTAACCTTTTATAAATATGCACAATAAGTCATTTTGACACTATTCCGTCATTTTTTTAGGAAATGGCGGTTATGCCTTCAACTTTTGAATTTAAAAAATAAAATATTTAAAAATAATAAGAAATAAAAAAAAAAGAAAGAAAACCCACCGCACCCCACCTAGCCCTCTCCCTCTCATGAAGCTGCTAGAAACAGAAATTGGAGGGTTGAATCCTTTATTTCCAGCAGCAAAATGTTGCCGGAAAGTATGCTGGCATTTCTGGTAGCATTTTTGCTGCTGAAAACGGTAGCATTTTACTGTTGTTTCCGATAGTAAACAGTTAGTATTTTTGCTGCCGCTGGGGGATTCACCCCCACGATTTCTGTTTTCGGAAACGGCAACAAAATACTGTTTTTTCCGACAATAAAAATGTTGTCAGAAATGACAGCGTGCTTCCATTTCTGGCGATATGTTTAGGGAGGTGAATCCCCCTTTTCTGGCAGCCAACTGCTGTCGGAAAAGGGGGATTCAACTTCAACCCCCTCCCAAAAAAATGCTACCATTTTACTACTGAAAATAGCAGTATAGCAGCAGAAATTGTAGGGGTGAATCCCCCTTCCACCCCCACAATTTCTTCTATCAGAAATAGTAGTAAAATGTTGTTGTTTCCCCTTGCTTTATAAGAGAGAGTAGGCTGGGTGGGGTAGGGGTAGAGGTAAGGATTGGTGGGTTTTCCTTTTTTCTTTAAAATTTCTTATAATTTTTAAATATTAGTTATATACCTGTGCGTTACACTGAATAGAATAATTAGCCAAAAAATACGTGCTAATTTGAAAAACTAAATAATCACAATTTTATTGTATACTACGCATTTATATATATATATATGTTAGTAATATACATAAATAGAATGAAATTGAAACATACAATGTTTTTAGTTGGCACAATACTTATTAAATTCTCATTTATAGAACAATAATCTTAAGAATGAGGAATTTTCTTGATATAAAATTAATTTCATATTGAGTATGGAAACCAAAAAACAATGAAAAAGAGAGCATACGAAATTTATATAACTCGAAGATTACCCTACACCCACTTCCTTATTCAATAAGCATCCATACAAGAAATTTAAGAACACGTTTAGGGTGTGAATAGTATTCATTTGTCAAAATAAATTCTTTTCCACATTCATTTGTGACTGCATACCTCTAGAAAAATTATTTTTTGCATTTCCTCATACAGTGACATACATAATAAAAAAATCATTGTTCACTAAATCTATTATAAAAAATCTAAAATACACACCCTCCTATTATAAAAGACTCAGGGGAAGCAATATTACAACAAATGATAGATTTTATATGATTTACCTCTAATATTAATTTTTAACAACTTTCAACTCTAAAAAGAATTAAAAGAATTTTTTATTTTTGTTTTAAATCATTATCATCATTATCAAATTTTATTATTTTTTGTATCCTCTTAACTTAAATTTTTAAAAATATATATGTTCCCATAAAAAATAATAAGTTAAATAATATACTAAAGATATAATCATAGGTTATATGACATATGGTTTATTGTATTGAATTAAAGTAAGATTTTTGAAATTGATTTAATTTTACTTTATTGTTATACCCTTAATATCATGAGTAGGCACTTAATTGAAATGAGAAGAAGTTTTAATAACTCAAGACTTGATATTTATCTGTCAACTGTTAGAATTTAAAAAAAATATTAAATCTTTAAAGATAGCTTAAAAACTAATAAAATAGATATATTAGACGCTAATAGATAATAAATAACATATTATATATAAAATAAAATAATAGTAAAATGTATCTAATGGATAATATCACTAATGGATTACTACTACTATTATGATTATTATAAAATAAAATAAGATAAGTGGAAAAATTTGTATATGGCCATTATTTTACTTTAATACATATAAGATTTTATTTGTTAAAAGATTAGAGACGAAATCAATTTTTAATTCAAAGGCTGGGGACGTTTTGTGAAATTAACCCTGTAGCAACTACAAAACTCGAAGGACTATCAATTCAACGTGTCTCGTTTTCTCTCCCAGCTTCTGGAGAAGTCCAGAGAGCGAAAGAGAGAGCACGACGGCGATAAAAATGTTTCGCTTGGACTCAAATTGGATGACTCCAATTCCTTTTGCCTTTTTTGTTGCATAATCTATTCAACATTAAAAATTGTTCTAGGGCTTTTTCACCCTTATTATTTGGGGATTGTTTGTTGTTCCACTAGTTTGATTGGAAAGTAATCATGGACGGTTATTTCCGGTCGAATATGAAGAGGAAGGACCTTGAAGAGGTTAACAATGACTTCTCCGATTTCTCCCACTCGTCTCCCGCCAGGAAAATACGTCGACTGGTAATCCAGTTTTCAACTAATTTCTTGGTTATTTTTTCAGTTTTTGTTTTACTGTTTTTTGGCGCGGGTATTAAGTCGTTAACTGCGGGAAATTTTGTGTTGTTTGGTGCGGGTATCTAGGATGCTGATATATTGCCGATAATAGAGGAGGAGGAGCCCGATATGCCGATGTCGTTTGAGCAATCCTCGGAGGGACAGAGTTTAGCTGGGAATTCGGGGGGTTTGACAATTGAAGAATTGCCTAGCGTACCGGAGAATAGAGAGAGGTCTATTGTGGTTTTCAATCCCATGAACACGTCCGTCTTGCAGTCCCCTTTAAACTTCTCGATTTCTGTGAACCCCGACCTGATTTGTGGGTTGAAAAGTACGTGCTTCTTCCTTGTTTATTGGTTGTACCTTTGGCTGTAAGTACGTGCTGATATTTTTTGGAATTTGAGAAACGCGGGAATGCTTTCAATGAGGGTTATTAATTTGTAGAAATTGGAACATAAGAAAAGTGCAAATCATATATACTGACACACACACACACACACAAATGTTAATAGGGCCCTAAACTTCAAGTACGGGCGAAGAGAGGATGGTGAGATGATCATATTGGTGGTATGATGTTTTTCCGCCCTTGTGGAGGAGGTAGAATAATGGTATGGTAGTATGAAATTTTATTCTATTATTTTATTATTATTATTATTATTATTTTTTTTTTTTGGAGGAGGTAGTATGATGGTTTGGTAGTATGAATTTTATTATTATTATTATTATTATTTTTTTTTTTTTTATTTTTGGGAGGAGCTGGTTTGGTATTGGGTCTGTATGTAAATAGAATGGTCTAGCAATTTCAGATTCAGCTTATGCATTGGTGAATGTTAGGGGAAAAAGCTCTTAGTAGTCTCTTAAGTGCCTTAGAGCTGATTTGTTCTGTTTTCTGGGAAGCCATGGTTAAGTTAATTGCTCTTTGGTCTAAACCTGCTAGACTTTTGCTGCTCCTGATGATGGAGTATTGGACTGCACTTTGAAGAAAATGATGGTTTTATAGTACAGAAGAGGTTGCATAACTGCCTTAGTAATGCATTGCCACTTGGGTCTTAACATTATCTTCTTTTAGTTGGTTTTTTGGTACAATGTGTTTATGGTCCAGAAATCAGGTATAACATCTTGAATATTGTGTGTGTTTTTGTCATCAATGATGAAATCAAATTTGAACATGATGTCATTTGTGTTATATGGAGAATCATCTGAGTAAGAAGTCCCTAAACGAAATTAACCAGTTTGTACATATTGTGTAGATCAAGTTTTGTGGTCTGGCCAAGCAAACACTTGGAGATCAGCTAACAAAGGGGCTGATACAGAGGATGAGGATTCTGTTGCAAGTGACAAGTGTCTGGCTGTGGTACCATGGGTACCAGCACAGCATCATTCTGCACCCGGTGTCCAAATTTCTTCTCAAATGGATAATTCTGGAATGATGGACGCGGAGGAAGCAGGAGAGGCGACAATGGATATTGAAGCTGACAATGAAATGACAGGTTTTGAGCAAAAGAATATGAATGAGTCTGGTGGAATGAGTTTCCGTGAAGGTTTACATCAGTGGCAACAGCAGCCCTGCATGATTCCCCAGCCCCCCCACAACATGGCAACTCCTATTGTTTGGTACCGATGATGGACCAGATCAGTTTTGGTTTTTGTACTTGGATTGAGGTTGAAAACTCGCTGGCCGCTAGTTTGGATATGCACAGGATGGATATCATTGTAACAAGTACCTTAAACTATGTGACACCCTTATGTGTAGGCCATGAGTTGACACTTTTTGTATAGACCTACGAGTCACTTGGAGATGCTTGAGGGTTTGCCGTGTTGGGTACTTGTGTTATGATTGTTATTTGTTTACTTTTTTGGCATTCCATAAAAGTTGGATGTTGCAGCCAAAGTGCTCATCCTGAACGTTGTGATGTTGTACTAATTCTAGTTTTAATGGATCATCTTTAAGGTCCTGATGGGTCAGAATGACCGATCTTATTTCACTTTTTAGACACAGTACGAGGGAGAACATGAATACAACCTTAATTTTTAACCGTTCACATGAATACAATATGTTAATCTCTTTAATACATTCCTTTAAACTGTGACAACGTCCATCTTATATTGCATATAGCATTGTTGGTGTTCATTATCAGTATATCTGTATGTGTGTGATAATAAATGATAAGTTTGTATAAATGGGTTTTGTTTACATGATTTTAATTTTATTCGTTACTTATAACACATGTTATAGTTCACTGTGACGGATCTCAATGGTCAACAAGAAATATGCAAAGGATCACTTTAGAGGTGCAACTATAGCCCTCCTTTGTTCTTGACTGTGTTTGCTCCATAAAGTTCTAAAATTTAACTCATAAAATATTAAAGAAGAAGAAAGTTTAGAAAAACATGGTTTTTACAAGAGAGGCTTATTGTATTAGTAGGTGATTGATCGCAAAACTCTAGCTTTAAGAGGTACAATGACACTCTTTTGTAAGTGAAAGAGTGAAAACACAACAAACAAAGTGACACCATTGCGTGCATTACGTGGCACAATAATTTTTAAAGCCATTGTCTGTGGTCAAAATAAAGGACAATAATTTGTATAAGCGTACAATAATTTTTTTCACAAGCGACACATAATGACCCGACAATAGTATAATAATTTAAAAGTAAATATAATTTTTTCTAGATTTCTTCAGATAAGGATCATGGGGATTACTAGTTTATAGGGTCTCAAGGTTTGCATCTAGTCTGGATTGTCTGGATCTGAAGAATGACCGAGCTGTTTCCAGTATAGCCCATCGTTCTAGTCTAACCATTCTTCCCATCCATCTATATATATATATATATATATATATAACACGCACACATACACACACGAGACAAGTTGTGGAACAGATATTGGCAATTTGTAAATTCAAAGGGAAGACAGGAAAACTTTTCAACCATTCTTCTATGGTTGGAAGACACGGGTAATAGTTCTATTAAATAAGGAGTTAGTAATTATAGTATATTTATCATCTTTATTTTCATTTACCCTTCCGGAAGGCATCTACAAATTCAATTTGCCTAGCAAATGAACGAAAATGCTGTAATCAAAGAGAAAAAACAATTATGTATATCTGCACGGAGTTTTGAGGTCACCACGCACACTTGACATGTGATAATTGTACAATTCATGTACAAGGCAACTTATATGAGACAATTTACATATGGGTTGTCGAACTGTGACAGCCATCAATTTTATATACATGTCATTTTTTATAAAGAAAGAAACGGTTGAGGAGAGTTAGGATTTTCTAAATGAATTTTGCTATATATACATTATAATAAAAAATTTTGGGGCAAAATAGGTAAAAAAAAAAAAAAAGATATATATATATTGACGAGCTTTGATTACCCAAATGGATTTTAACTTATCAGCTCTTATATATAGTTAGAGAAGTGAGGAGTAGCATTTTAGCACTATATGTGTCATATGGTATGCTATCATACAGCACACGTAGCGTGCATTGGATAGAGGTTGTTAGTTGCTATATATACATTGTAATGAAAGATTATAATGACAAATGGGCAAAATAATATACTGACAAATTTTACTGCCCAACTTAATTCTATTTATTAGTGGCTCTTATCATGTAGTTAGTGATAGTGAAGTGACTTCTTATTTTCTTATAATGAATGACATTAACTAGCTTCTAAAACCGCTAGAGCCTCTGTGGTTGTTTGATTATCTTTATCATTTATAAAGATAAATTATAAGTTGGTGAAACGACTAGTGCTAATTTAATAGAAACTTGAAATTTATAATTATAAATAAATAGTTATTAAATCAGTAATTAAATCAGTTATAAGTGAAATTATAAAGAGATGTGTTAAAGATGTTAGAAAAAACACTTACTCTCTTCCCCACGCGTAAATGTTTTTTCTTTAGCAATAGAAATATTATATAATCTCATTAAATTTATCAAACGTTAATACTATTAAGGAATCATTTTATTTTATTTGTCACCTGAACGGAAATTTACAGGGCCTGTCCATTGCCCGACTGCAAGAACACAATCTGGCTCTTTCATTCCCCTCTCCCCCAAAAACTCCACCCCTCCGTTCGCAGTTCCGTCGTGCCTCCACCCACCGCTATTCCTGATTTCCATCGTTGCTCCATCACCCACCACCAGTAGAGAAAAAGGTTCGACGAGGTGTTCCGCCCGTTCCAGCGTCTCGGGGTGGCGCTCGTTCTGGGTTGCGCTCGTGTTCCAGCATCTCTTGTTCCCTAAACTTCGTGTCTAGGTGAGTATTGTATGGGTAATGAAATTGGTTGTTGCTTTTTCAGAAATAATTAATGTCTGAAATCATTTCTCGGTGAGTATTACTCTGTCTCTCGGTTGTTGACTGTGAAATTCAAAGACACATAAAACTCCCAGTGTTTTTTGCCCAATACGTTCCTCCGTTTCCAGGTTTCATGGTTTTTAACTATCACTGTTTTGAACTATATCACTCTTTTGAACCTTTGATTAGTTTCCAGGTTTCTTATCTTTGATATAATTGTCTTTGTAGAATTATAATCTTTGTTTTAGATCTTTTTAGTGTATGGTTGTTGTGTATGGAGATAGACAAGTATGATAAAGATTGAATGGACTTAGAGCATATTTGCCTTCGATTAAAGGTTAAAAAGGTACTATTGGGCAGTATTAAGATTCAAGAGTGATACACTTAGAATATTTTGTAGGAGAAGGATAAACATACCGATGCTCATAATTAAAATTAAATGTAGGTGGGAATGGGATTCAAAGATTTTGTGACTTTTTGGTGACTCAGTCAGTTTTGTAGGTTTGTTGTTTTGAGAAGCCTTATCTTTGTACACAAAGACAAGAATAATAATATCTTATGTTTTAGTGAATATTAAATACAGGTGGTTTCATTATGTTCTAATGCCTTAGATGTTAAACTTGGTCGTAGTTCGAAATTTTCCATTTTAGACTGTAAAAGCGAATTAGTTGATGGAGTGTTAAATTCTAACTGGTTTCATCTACTTCATCCATATTTGATTAGTCTAATTAGCTAGAGTTTTCCCAAGATTGAGTAAAATATGAAGTTCTCATTGCCTAAACTTACATAGACAATTTCTAAATTTGCTAAAATATTGACACTGATAGCAACACACAATTAAAGTTGGATAATTTTAGATTTAAATTTAGTGACAAAATAGAAATCAGTCTATAACTTTGATGACCATTCGCACAAGTTCTCCTTGAACTAGAAACCCTGTTACTGGTTCTGTACACCTCTACTGCCCATCCCTTTCCATGCAGAGCACTCTAGTTCATCACTGTTTTGGCCTAGACTCTAAATCCCACTGATTATTCTGACGTAATTTAATCCTTTATTTAAACAGTTCGTTTGATATTTCAGTTAAATTGGGGGACTTTATGGCAACTGCTCTACGATCTATTGCTCGTAGCTTGAGAAAGAATAAGATACAGCCACTGTACAATTCATGTTCATTGTTACACTCCCATGCTACCAGTTTTGGTAAGTCTTTTATGCTCTTTACATTGCACCCACTTGTGTAGAATATTTACTTCCTGTGAAGGTCTGTGTGCTAGTGAGTTATATTGAAGGTTTTGCTTGGAAAAGTAATGGTTGTGAAAACTATTGGTTTTTGTTTAAGGAATTGACAATGTCTTGACTTATGATGGTTCTTTCTCAGTTTGTGGTACAATTTATAAGTTATTATGTAAAATGAATGCGGAAAAGAAATGGTTTTATTTATTTATTTTATTTTTGTATTGGGATTTGGTTGAGCATAAATTTTGATTTTGCAAAATGGCTTGGAGTTGCTTCCAGGTTTTAAGGAAGTTCGGGAAGAGGAAAAGAGCCAAATGGTTGGCAATGTTTTCACAAGTGTGGCATCAAGCTATGATCTCATGAATGATTTGATGAGTGGTGGCCTGCATAGATTATGGAAAGATAGGTTTATTCTTTTCCCGTTGAATTTGGGGAGCTTTATTTACAGCTAATCGTTTATGGTCATTTAAAGTTGCCTCGAAATGTTATATATGTATTTTCTATGCACTGTGTTCTTATGTTCAAAATGTGCGTAGGTTGGTTTCCAAGTTAAACCCGTTTCCAGGAATGAAGCATCTCGATGTGGCTGGCGGAACAGGTATATTAAAACTATAGTTACTCTTGTGTTATTAGTTTCTGTATGCATATCCCATTAGACATTTTTTTTGGTATTAAATAATATTGATATGAGTTCTAAACTACTTCATACACCACTTTCTGCATTATTCTTGTTTGGGACTCAAGAAAACTTTGTGGAATTTTTTTCTTGAGTTAATTTACGTGAGGTCTTCATGTAAATTCATTCTAAAATCATCCTGCTATTTAGTTCATGCTGAGAAATGTCAATATATTTAAAAAATGTATTGTGAACATGTATGAATACCTAAATAGAGATTCATCAGTCACTTGATATTCTGACTGCATTGTGAATTGGGGTGATATTTCTGTCACTTCAATTATGGTGATGTTTGGTTGAGCTAGAAAATCATCCACCCCTTCAAATTCCATTTGACAATATCTCTGTTTTTTGCTGACAGTAAGAATGCCCGTTCAATTGACATAGTCTCAACTTCTGTGAAATGATTCTTCTAATTTTACAGGGGATGTCGCTTTTAGGATGTTGGAAACTATAAGTGGTGTAAAAAATAGAGCCATGCTAGATGTTCATGATGAGAATTTACTGGAAGACACCAAGATTTATGTGTGTGATATCAATCCAAATATGTTAAATGTTGGGAAAAAGCGAGCTGAAGAGCGAGGTAAACAGATATTATATTTAGGATGGTTCAATCATGGAACATGTTACTTGTGTGTCATGTATTTTGTTGAAGGAGTGCTGTCTGTTAATGTATGCAGGTCTTGGAAATCATAAATCGCTCGTTTGGGTGGAAGGAGACGCAGAAGCCCTGAAGTTTGAGGACGACTCAATGGATGGTTACACAATTGCTTTTGGTATTAGGAACGTTACGCATGTAGAAAAAGCTCTTTCTGAAGCTCACAGGTCAATTTTTTGTTCTTTTCTCATTGTGTGTTGTGTACCTAAGCAAAGGATTATTTCTAAACTGGTATAGGACCAAGACACTGTTAGCATTTTAGACTGTTCTAGTTTGATTGCAAACTGGGTTGTATCTTTTGCTGCTAAGAAAGTATGGATAAGTGCTTTTTAGCTCTTCAGATTATTGTAATTTGTCTAACTCCCGGTCATGCTATATCTCTCTGCAAAATGATGCCCAATTTCCCATTTCTAGATTTAGGAAATGGTGGGGGAGTGGGGCCGTGTAAAGTCTAAGCACACTAAGGACACGTATTAGCTGGGATTCACATGCATAACGCATATACATAACCAAAGGAAAATAAATGATATGGTTGGAGCCTGTATGCTACTTGAAATCAAATTGAAGAGCTGAAATGTTGCGAAAATATGGTCCTTCTGAGGGAAAAGGAACAACGGGATTTGGAGAGGTAGGTATTTTTTTTTTTTTTTTTTTT
>CAVNYN010241226.1:0-14416 GCA_963692815.1 Nyctanthes arbor-tristis | reverse complement strand
GGGGGGGGTGTTTGGATTCACTTTGCAACCAATTCAATTATTTACATACACTGAGAAGTTCTCCAGTTTGTACTTAGTTTTCCCATTCAGAGTGAGAGAGAAAATATGCAAACTTAACCCGACATTATGGAAAGAGACTAAATCGGAACAATAAAAAAAATATTGTATTAACTGATCTATAGCTGCGACTGAAGATGGTGGGACACAAAGTTGTGTTGCTCAACTTTGATGTGATTTCCTGCACATGTTTGATGAATTGATTTTGTTCCAACTTAGTCTGATTGAAATATTATGCTATAAAACTTTGCGGTCTCTAGCATATATGGGCTCTATAAGAGGAGAAATGATAAGGCACCAGATATGTGGCACAATTATTGTACCATACGCCCATGTGGCGTGCTTAGATGCATGCCTGTGTGCTTTAATGCATGTGGGTTCCCCAAGCTTGCCACATGGGCCTATGGTACCATAATGGTGCCACAGATTAGGTGCCTATTTCTCCTATAAGAGGGGAAAGGGTCAATTTTAGCTTAAAGCTTTTGAATCCCGACTTGCACTATCCTTGATTTTTTTATCTGATCATGAAGTCTTGTACATTCATTGTGAGGCAAGAGAAAGAATGAAAGAAATGGAAGAGCTAGGAAAAAACAAAGAAGGAAGAGGAAAAGCGTTAAGACTGCTTTAGGGCCAGGAGAAGGGATTTCACTACAGCACTTTCGTTTTCGGTTTTGGAAGATTATTTGGCCTAAAACCACTATAATATAAATAGCTTAGTAATTGTTCAAACTACATTTGTATGCATAGATGTTATTCTCTTTTAGAAATGAGTATGTGCCGTGATCTGCTTATGCTGGCTTTTACAAGATCACTCATAAGCTTGGGGGTTGTGAAGTATTGACAACCAAAAAAGTTCTTCCTAACCTTATGGATAAGGTTTGTGGATCACATATTGATGTATCTAGTGCTGCATATCTTTCTAAGCCAAAGAGTACAGACATTATTTGATTAAATACCTATGCACTCCACGATTCCTGTCAGTTCACTGTATATAAAATGACTTCTGCCACTCCTGCAACTTTTGATTGAGATTAAATTTCTTATCCACTTTCCTTATTTAGTTATTGATGAAAACGATCTCATGAAGAGAATTTTCAGCAGTCTATACCGTAACAGTGATTTTGCACTGTCATTCATCTTCAGAAGAAAAATTTTCTCCTTACGAATCTTCTGGAACTCCATGCTGACGTCTATTAGAGTTACACACAAGTACATAAAAGAGGGATTTCACTGCAATATGTTGATATTTAATCTTACAATGAAGTATCAATCCATGTGCACATCATAAATAACGATATACTATTCATGTTTTTATGGAAACTTGATATTAGCTTGATGATGTGTACCTGTTATGTCGCTGCCTAGAATTTTGAAGATTGTAGTACATTCTCATCTAGTATGTTTAACAGTTTTGTGACTTCCTTACAACAATGTTTAAAGCAGTATAAACGAGTATTATGACATTTTCTTCTTCAAGAGGCGGGGCTCAAGTGAGGTATTTGCCTAACCATAGACCCAAAAAATGTCAAAAAATCATGAGAATAAACTTATAGTTAAATTATAAAAAAAAGTCAACGTTAATAATATAATAATTTAAAGTGTGAGAAAAGAAAAAAAAAATGTTTATGAAACATCAAAGAGGAAACTATTATTTTAGAGGGAGCAGCAGGTGAATCCTTAAGTATGTTTTTAGGACTACAAATTTTAAATATTTCAGCCGCTGGTGAGATATTCCCAGCATAACTAAGTTAAGATTTTTGTGATTTCGGCATAAAGTAAAGTAAATAAGTTTGGAGAATAGCAGACTGTATGTCTCAGAAATGTTGATTTGGGGTTGTGAGTCGTATGCCTCACTTAGCTAAGGTGTTAGCCTCAGAAATGTTGATTTGGGGTTGTGAGGCGTATGCCCCACTTAGCTAAGCTGTTAGCCACAAAAAAATGTCTCACGAGAAGTGACTAGAAGGCTTCTCCTTTTTCTCTTTTTTTTTTTTTTTAAATTTAAACTTTACTTTGAGGCTGGTTTCAATTGTAGTTTACTGTTTAGTATCCTAAGAACCCAATGCTTAATTTTTTGTTATCTCAATGTATAAATTATTAACTAGTTAAGTCAATTCCTTTTTGAACTTCTGTATGAGATATTTTTTCTTTGATCCTATTGAAAAATATAAAATTATACTCTTCAGCCCCACCGGGAATTTGGAAACGATTCAAATATAACCTTCAAATCAATTTGGATTGATCAGTTACATGTAGCAGCAACAGTAGTAAAATCCAGGAAAATGCTTCACTGTTAGAGACTAAGAAAGAGATAGTAGTAAATTTATTTTTTCACCATTTTTTCCCTTTTTATTAATGGTTCCTTCAAGATGTCCATTTGATCCTTTTTGTCAATCTGTTCTTAGCATTATGATCTCAAACTTTCTTTGTGTGTTTGGCAGAGTGCTTAAATGGGGAGGAAGATTTCTCTGCCTTGAGCTGAGCCATGTGGAAATTCCAGTGTTTAAAGAATTGTAAGAATACTCAGCAAGTAGTTCTCTTTTATATGCTATTTTATATGCTGTTGAACATATTTACTTCTCTTTCAATGGTAACTTAATTCAGGTTTTAATGCGATGAAATAGGTGTGTGAAAGTATGCCTCGATAAATAGACTATTATTAAAATGCCTAGGTTGTCTTTTGGTGGACACAAAAGTATTGGTTGCTCAAACTGTACCCGTTCCTTTTGTTATTTAATAATTTCTTGGTCACATTAGTATTCTGATCGTCACATATAACATTTTTCTGTTGTTCTCATGCACTTTATACCATCCTTTGTTGGGTATATAATGTTCAAATATTTTTCTCTTCAGGTATGATTACTACTCATTCTCAGTCGTTCCAGCCTTAGGAGAGCTAGTTGCTGGTGATCGAGACTCTTATCAATATTTGGTTGAGAGTATTCGTAGGTTTCCACCACAGGTACACTAAATGAATTCATCACAATGACAACTGAAGTATATATTCGGTGGTCATACTCTGGGGACCATGAAAAGCCAGTTAGCTGCTTAAAAACCAGGGTCCTTTCTCCCCATCATTATATGCATGCTTTTAATTAGAATACTTTCATCTCTTTTCTTCTTGCTTCATAAACTTAAAACCCAAAAGACAAAACAAACTGATATTCGTACATGCATGCTCCTATATTAACATTTTATTTTATCTGTGCCTTTTCTTTTGTCTTATTTATTTATTTATTATTATCATCATTTTTTCCCTTAGTGGGCGTGGGTTTAATGTGTGTATGCACATTCTACTTAAATTGGAAATTATTTCGGCTTGCACTCCAATTGATATTGATTATTGTACTGAAAAAGAACACGAGATGCAAATTATAAAGAATGTGAGAAAGTTCAGGTTTGACCAACTTCATTGTCCAAAGTTAAACAAAGATGGGCAACTGTTTTTGTGTTTAATGTTCTGCTGCTAGATGCATACTATGTTTGGAAACATTCACTGGCTAGTTTTGTGTATCTGCAGTAATTCAACCTAGGCCATAATTTTCCTTTTTGCAAGTGAAGATGAATCATGATTATTGTAATCACTATATTTATCTTTGTGACTATTTCCTGCTTTTATCTGCATCTCTATAATAAGCCCTATCATAAATCTTATTGTCTATGAATGTAGGAAAAATTTGCCTCAATGATTGCAGATGCTGGGTTTCAAAAGGTTGAGTATGAAAATCTTCTTGGTGGGGTTGTTGCCATCCATTCTGGGATGAAGTTTTAGGATTACATACCCACCACCAACCCCCACCTTCTCCTTTTTTCTTCCCTCCTTTCTTGGCTGCTTCTTTTTTCCCTTGAATAGCTCATGTTAGCTATCAGGTTGATTCGCCTGTTGTGACTTTTGCATTCATGTCTCCATACAATTAGAAGAAATAAGGAAATATCAACTTTCGGTTGCTCCCTTTTGTACCTGGAAGAAGTTGCTTGGCTTAGTAATCCAGAATCCAATTGTATAGAAGAAATTTACTTAAATTATTGAATACATTGAACGTCGCTGTGGCATGGTTGGTTCGTTGGATTAAAATGAAGCTTAGCTCACACACAGTCAGAGCTTAAATCAATATGCTTTAGATTTTTGCCTTAAGATTTTTCATCACCGATCAGACAGCGTGCTTCGCTGGTTGGATCCTCACATATCTTAAACAAATGCCCTGTGGGAAAAATTAATAAGGGAGCGGTAATGGTAGAAATCAAAATCCACCGGTGATACAATATGTATGAGTGTTTTTGTGGGTGTGGAGCTCAACTGTCAATTAAAAACAGCCAAGTCGTGAAGCCATGTGTTTTTGTGAAATCACATGTAATTTCATATATGTGATTGTTTTTTTTATTGGCAGTCGAGGTCTTATGTGGAGTTCTATATATCTCTATAGAAAAATTGCATTGTAATGTACCTGTTGCACGCTCGAAGTTGATGTGGCTCAACAGAGAGAGGAGAATAAAAGAAAAATGTTGCAAAAAATTTCTTGAAAAGCAGTAAATAAGTACATGGCCTAGGCTTTAATTTATTTGACCTGTATATGTGTCCGTAGAGTTTTGCACGAGAAGAGGAGAGTCAAAGGTAGCCAAGAATGAGTCTGCCCGAACGCGCCAACAAGGGTCCTTCTATTTGTGGGGAAAAAATCTTTATAAAATCGGGTTATCTCACCATCTTACCTTTAGATTATTTTTTCTAATCACACGATATATAGGGGTAGGATGGTAAAATCACCATTCGTTTTTCCATGTAAAACATTTTACATTCTGTAAATGGTTTTATCACAAATAGAAATTTCCAATATGCATAGCCTTCCGGCAAACCATTCCTGGCTACATTTCACTCTCTACCTTTCATGCAAAACCACTTTGACAAACAAAGGCAAAGGGAACATTTTCCCAAACAAGTAAAAAAATGATATGTGCATTCAGCTAAGAAGAACGCCCTATAAATAGGAAAGATGGGGGGCTTATTTTGGGTGTCGGGTTTGAGAGAGGGGTGGAGTGGCCACATAATGCTGTTTGACTTTGTCATGATCAGGTACTCGATCGAATCGAAATTTATTCTACTTGTAAATCTTTTCTAATAACAAAATTTGACCAATGGAATTAATGTTCTTTTCTAATAACAAAATTCGACCAATGAAATTAATGTTCTTTTCTAATAACAAAATTCGACCAATGGAATTAATGTTGCCCCACACCAGTGCAAAGTTTGTTAGATGAACTTCATATCAGTCACGTGAAGGTATAACGCAGTACAAATCAAAGAAAGCAACTACAAAAACTATTGTGGGAATAGAATAGAATCAATTGGAGATGAGGAATTTAATGAAGTTGACGCGTGGACTTGAAGTTAATTTATTAAGAATAATTATATTTGGACAAATTAGTAGACAAAAGTGTAGTAAAATAAAAAAATAGCACATGTGATTACTATTGATGAAAACGTGATGTGATGTGATGTGATGTGTTAAAAAATAAGATCTTGTCATGTGTTAGTTTTGTTTAAGTCTTTATATATCTTTTTGTTTAAATAGCACAATTTATTTATCAAAGGTGCCCTTGTTTGGTCAATGAACAATTACTTTGGGTTTTGGCTTTTCTCCCTTTAATTCACTTTGATTTAATATATACTACAATTATTATTGTTGTTGTTGTTGAACATAAAAAAGTAACATATTGTTTGGGACACAACCAAGATTGAAGAAGACAGCGTGCTTATACTACTTCTCGTGAAGTTAGCTAGCTGGATATGTGGAGAATTTTCTAGTCTAGATAAAGCAAATGGCCAATTTGCTTCAAATTTTGATGTTGGAATCCACATGCATAATTTCAAGAAAAAGGAATTTGAAGTATGGAAAAAATAAGTATTGCAAAGGGTAGGAGTCGTGCGAGCTTAAATATTCAAATTTTAGTTATTTTGGTGAAGGCTTTGCACATATTTTTACCAAAGGTAAATGATATAACTTAGGATATTTTACAGTGTCATGTCAATCTTGGTGAGTTTAACCACTTGGAGACGTGCTAAGGTTTGCATGTATTATGTTTTTCCTCTACATATGTAGTATAATTATATATGCTTATAACAGTCATGAACTTTATGCATTGTGGAAATTAATTAATTATCTTGTCTCCAAGGATTTGATGCGAAGAGGAGACGTACTTAAATTGAATATTAGTATTCAACTCAACTTAATAATTAAACAGGTAGTTTTGTTTAATTATTATGGTTTCATTTTCTTATTGTGTAAAAATTCAAATCTGAACAAGTTTAGAGCAAAACTAGGAGAAAATTAAAGTAAATCTAAGATATCCTTTTAGAAACCATAAGAACTAAAATGAAAAAATAAGAAATTTTAGTGACTATAAGAAAAGTCAAATACGGAGGACTAAGATGAACAAGACTTAAAGTCTAAGGACAACCATTCAATAATTCAATATTTAAGTACTTAATAATATAGTAATAATATAATAGAGAGAATTAATCATAGTGGAGGTACAAGATGTACATGTTAAGTCCGATGGAAGAAGATGATATTCATTGATATTTTGGTAAAACATTAGGGATATGAAGTTTATCTAAATAATAAGAGATATATATATACACACACAAAAGATAGCATTTGACTTAGCTAGAAACTTACACGCATGGGTGACAATATATATAGCACAGAGAAGGACGCCTAACAAGTTATTATAGGGATCTAGGATTGATAGCTAGATTCGCTATAAATAGAGATGAAACTGAACCGAATAATTTGTCACTTAAATTGAGAACCCATATCTAATCTAGTTGATATATATATATATATATATTTCCTAATTACGGGACGTTTTCGTGCACATGTGATTATATTTCTGACTCGTGTGTGTATGTATATTGATGAGATAAACGTCAAAAAGATCACGTGAGATGCACAAGGGACTGCAAGGTTGCCAAAATATATAATGGATGGATAGTTGATTTACTAATCCCAGTTAAGTCACATGTCGACTATTGTAGCTTGGAGGGATCGGAGAATATCGAAGGTCGAAGGAGATGGTCGTAACCTTAATGAAAATCATTGGGGTATTTCTCTGCGGGACATTAATTCACGAACTTGTGATCAAATTTCAATGTGCACATATATATTATCTATTTGTCTCTCAGTGTAAAGGTGTTAACTAGATTCGAGACCAATCTCCAATTTAAATAAATATACCACTCCTTAGTTGAATGCGATGGATGCCAACTCAATTGTTTGGAATGCCTACGCGTGATTATCATTACTCCTCCTGTCCCAAAAAGATAGTATACTATTCTATTTTCGTCCGTCTCAAAAAGATAGTCCACTTACCATATTAAATATGTATTTAATTTTTTACTTCCATATGTATTGAAAATATTTCAAACAATTAATGTTATTCAACTACATATGTATTGAAAATATTTCAAATAATTAATGACACAAAGGTATATATATGAAAAATAAAGTAAAATTAAATATTCTAATTGTATTACCTATTCATTCGTAATCCACATAAAATTACCTATCAGACTATCTTTGTAGGACGAAGAGAGTACATTATACTACCTATATATGACGATATTCCTTTTTCACATATATTAAGAAAAGTTCATTTAACGGTAATGAAAATGTAAAGTTTAATATCATTTCCTTATTATAATCTTTCATTTAATCTCTCTGCCCTAAAAAGATACTCTTTATTTCTTTTTTTATTAGTTTTAAATTATATTCCACTTTCTTAAGTTCATTTTTTAGTTTTTTAATATACTATAATTTATTGAGATAGTACCAATAAAGAACACCCAAAGTGAAATATTAAATAAGGGTT
The DNA here is from genome assembly GCA_963692815.1 of Nyctanthes arbor-tristis. Taxonomy (NCBI): domain Eukaryota; kingdom Viridiplantae; phylum Streptophyta; class Magnoliopsida; order Lamiales; family Oleaceae; genus Nyctanthes; species Nyctanthes arbor-tristis. The sequence goes on along the minus strand of CAVNYN010241226.1, from coordinate 6,496 downwards.
AACGTCACAAAAAGTCTTCAACCTTTGAGTTTAAAATCAGATAGGTCCCCAACCTTTGGGTTTAGAATCGGATAGGCCTCAAACCTTTTTTTTCACTCGTCTGGGTCCCCAATTTTTCATAAATGCGCACAATAAATTCCTCGTCACTATTCCCTCAAATTTTCATATAAAATTACGATTATACCATTTAGCTTTTTAATTTTAAAAACACAACATTTAAAAATATTAAAAATAAAAAAAAACCACCCCTCCCCTTCCCTCCTCCCAAGAGGCCGCCGGTGCCATTTTCGGGGGCTAAAAAGCTGCCGGAAACAGCAAGAAACTGCTGTCTTTTCTGCAGCAAATATATGGGGGTAGAACTCTCTATTGTGCTGGTCAAAATGCTGCCATTTCAGGCAGTAAAATTGCTGTCAGTCCGGCAGGCAAAATGGGGGGGTCTTCCTAGAATGGAGGGATCTACCCCCCATTTTGCTTTCCAGAATGGGGGGATCCACCTCCCATTTTGCTGCCCATTTGGGGCAGTAATCCCCATTTTGGGGCCGGAATGGCAGCAAAATGCTGCCCTTTCCGGCAGTAAAATACTGTCGGATGCTGCCATTCCGGCAGTCAAAATGGGGGATCCACTCCCTCATATATGCTACCGGAAACGACAGCAGTTTCCTACCATTTCCGGCAGCTTTTTAGCAGTTCGAAATGGTTTCGACAGTCATTTTTGGCGGCCCTTTTAGGTGGGGTGCGGTGGGTGTTTTGTTTTTTTTAATTTTTTATTATTTTTAATATTTTTAAATGTTTTGTTTTTAAAATGAAAAGGCTAAAAGGCATAATCGTCATTTTATATAAAAAGTTGAGGGAATAGTGGCATGAGGGACCTATTGTGCATATTTATGAAATATTGGGGACTCAGACGAGTGAAAAAAGATTGGAGACCTATCCAATTCTAAACCCAATGGTTGGGGACCTTTTGTGAAATTAACTCTATTAAATAAATCAAAGGGTATAATAGGAAATATATTATTAAATTGTATATTTCTAATAAAAGTAATGTGAAAAATGAAAAGGGAATATCTGTTTGGGATGGAGGAGTATTAATTATTCTACTTTAATAATTCTATTTTTTTATAACTATGCACATTAAATAGGAACATATAAGAAAACTAATATTTCGACTATTTTTTAAAAAAGAAAGTTGGACTTTATTTTGGGACGAACGAAAAACGAAAATTGTACTATTATTTTGGGACGGAGGTATGTCTTATTATTCGCCTTTTTGACCCACTTTTTTTTTTTTAATTTCCAAAATAATCCACTATCGTCATATATTTATTATAAGTAATGTGAGCAATCCCTATATTAGATGCAACGTCAAAATTATATTGTAGATTAAAGCCTGGAATGTATAATAAAATATTTATTCAGAGCAAGTTTGCATTATTATACTTAGGGAAATTTCCTAAAATGGCCAAATTAATTTAACTCGGTAAGGACAAAAATTATCATTTTTATAACTTGGGAAAATATGGACCTTTTTGGTAGTAAAATGTCTATTATACCTTCTCCTTCATCAAATTTACAATACCAGTCTAACACCCAAACCGTAACCCAAATCAACTTCATACCCAATTATTTCTTTATTTTTTAAATACAAAAGGAGTGGAGGGGAGGAATACATAGGATTTGAACCCAAGAACTCGTGGTAAGGAGCGGAGCCTTTAACTAGTAGGTCAACCTTTGATCTCCGCACCCAATTATCTTCTTGGGAAAAATAGGAAAAAAAAAAGAAAAAGGGAAGAGAAGAAGTTCATACACAGTCGACGCCGGTGGTGGCGTTGACAATGGCAACAGTCCTCCCTTGAGGTTGGCTATTGCGATAGGTGTTGCGAATCTACGACGCCAAGTGTGACACTCCGTGAAAATTCACAAGTTCCATAGTAGCATTATTGGATAATAATTTGGCTCATTTCTCGAATAATACTCAACTCTAATGCAATCAATGAATAAATCCTACACTCGGACAATTAGGCATGACGTTGTATGAGAATTTGAAAATATTTTAATTTGTTTTGACAAAAATAGGATGATTGCTTGAATCTGTATCTATTACTTTCATCAGTTAGGAAGTATCACCGAAAGTGCAACTAAAGTCCAATTGGGTAATGAATTTGGGGCCGAAGAATACTTAAAGTAAAAATGCGATACTTAATTAGTATAGCTAAAAATACAAGGACCTCATTATAGAATACATTAAGAAAAAAGATTTATTAAGCAATAAGCGGAAAAAAATCTCATGACACTTAGAACCTTGGAGAATTCCTCACATGGAGCAAACTCAAGAATACTTGACACCTTGAATGGTGAGGAGAACTAATAAGACTCCAATTCGATTGATTTTCATTGGCTACTTATAAATTATTTAGGACAATTGGAGCAAACCTTATAGGTGGAATCCAAAAAGCTTTAGAAATTAAGAAACAAATTCAGCTATAAAAAGGGCTTATCTTAGAAAACCCTCAAAAAGCTTCAAAAAACACTCTCTTCACTCTTTAAACAAAGCTTTTTCCATATACATATAGAATCCCCACTCTAAAGGCTACTTTGATTGAATATACTAAGGGTTTAGAGGTATCTTATCACTCACAAATACCCACTAATATTTAAAGACACAAGGAAGATGAGTAACTCATTATTATGGATTTCCTTTTTGCATAAGTTTTCAAAGAGGTGCATATGTTTTGATATGAAATGAAATATTTTTCTTGCTTAAAAATCACTAGCATTCCTCTACCTATTTTGTATTGGTTTGCTTCGATTGGTTCCATGCTATGATCTATCTAGTGACTCAAAGATAGGGACGAGTAGTATAGAAATTGCTTTGAATTAATAATGATCTTTGATGAGAAGTTCCGTAAGGGTCAACCGGAGAGTTATTGTGGATCCACTTAACATTGTATTATCATTACCAACTTGGTATTTGGAAGGCATTAATGTGCTACGGGTAATAGGAAATTCTAGTGTTTGGACCCCATGATGTATTCAAAAAGATTTGTGCATATTTATATGTCTTGAATTTGTGATGTGAAATGGATTTTCATGATTTCGTGGTAATCTAAAATATTGTGTTATTCACAGGGTACCTTGTACTCACTTTGTATGTAATTAACAATTTTAAGATGATCAACTGAAGAATTCATGAAAAACAAGCCGAAGAATGGAGGTTATCTCCAGATGCAAGCAAGATTATGCTTGTAATTGAGACGGATTTATGGGCTTATTAAGAAGACGAACTAATGTTTTTAATGTATTTAGGAACCACGTATGAACATGACATATTTTGTGCCTACACCATCATCTACTTGCACTATGATAAAATTACGAGGGATAGGCCTATGTTTTTACTTAATAGAATAGTCTTTTAAAAGAGTGATGGTAGAAGTAAAATAAGTACACGTATGGAGACTCAAATAAATAAAAAAAACTTAGCTTGTATGGTAGAAATATAAAGAAAGCTTTTGTATAAAATTAGAAGCCTCATTTTCCCATGTAAAAGCCTCCTAAGCTTTTGTTCGTTGGCTAATAGATAAAATGATTTTTTATTTAATGTATGTTTTGTTCTTTTATACAGATTAAACATAAAGAACAATTATTGGGATATAGAACTAAATTACCTTAAGGGTGTGAACAAATTTTTCAAAAGAGAAAGAAATCTCATAAATGATAGTATGATTTTAGATAAATTGAAAATGTCAAACAACATCATCTTTCCTAGGGAGAAATTACAAAACTTATTTAATTGACAAGTCTAGTCCCTCGTTACTATTAGAGTTTTAATAAAACGATACAAAAGCTTCCGCTACTTGGATTAAATGACATAATATTATTGATAAAATAATAACTGGGGCATTACACTAAGGAAAGGGAGTAGGGGGAATCGGGGTGAAATGCCGGAAAAGAAAGGTGATGGGGGGAGGTGGTGGCGGCAAGTGTTTAGCGTGATGGGAAAAGTGAAGGTAGAAATTATAAATAAATTGAAAAGAGAGTTAAGGCCTAAGGATAAAAAGTTGGAAAATGCCATTCTTGCCTAAGTTTTTGAAGAGGGCCATTGTTAAAAAGTACAATTAAAAATTGGCCATCTTTTGAAATTTCGTCTATTATTTATTTATTTATTTATTGAAACCGCAAGTTTCTATTACATTTATTAAAAAATTTTTAAAAACCTCACACCTTGTGTGGCAAGTATAGATGCACGATAAATACGTGTGGCATATATCTGTACACACTACACAAATTGGGAGGTTTTGTTACCCAAAAAAAAAATGGTGTGTCATAGGGACTATATGATATACAAATGGATAGAAGGAGAGGGAATCGAACATTCAACTAAGGGTTTAAAAAAATTAATTAAAATGCCATTAAACTATATGAGTCTTTTGATAACTGAAAATGCTAAAGTACTTAAATTAAAATTGTATTATACTCCATCTGTCCCAAAAAGATTATTCACTATATATTTCATTTTTTGTCCATCCAAAAAAGATACTTCATTTACTATATTGAGTATGTATTTAATTTTTTATTTTTATATATTCTTCTAAATAATTATTATTTTTTAACTACATATGCGATAATGCAAATAATTTTATAGGCCGGAGGCCCTGTACGATGAAATATAAAAACCATATAATCAACACAGGGTCCAAGAAGAGTCCTATTTGTCTTGGTGGCCAAAGCAAGCCCATAAGCCCATATCTAGTGTCATTAGGGTTTGGTTATAAATAGAGGGTGGCAATTATCAAAAGTAGGTAATTCTTCATTCGCTCTTGTGCTTTATGATAATATACATTTCGTTCTCCTTACTAATTCCTACGTTGGAGGGGCTTCGAGGTCAATCCTCGAGGCCTTCATTGCAGGTGCGCTTGGATCGGAGAGATGAGGTTATCCACACACTTCTAGTGCGTGAAAATTTGATTTTGTCACTATGTATTGAAAGTATCTGATCTCAATTAATGAGATATAAGGGTATACGTGGAAAAATAAAGTAAAATTTAATGTTTTAACTATATCGACCACTATTTCTTAATTTACTTGAAAATAATTACTATATTATCTTTGTGTGGCCGGAGCAACATATATTAAAATTGTCAATGATGATATTTGCTACCATGACAAATCCAACCGCCCGTTGATGTCTAATATCTACCCCATAGACCGACCTTTGTCATGATATAAAATATCTAGCGTTGTTTATTTAAACTTCTAGGCTTTCCCGAATTTAAAAAAAAAAAAATTATCTTGTCAATTCCTTTTTTTAAAAAAAAAAAATGCTGTCTATTAGCCGCTCAATCGTTATCGAGACGTCACACATTAAATGACCTTGCGTTCGCATAGTCTTCTTCAACCTTAGACTAACTAATCTCATTACAATTTTGATCACCTTACGTCATCTTCCACAAATGTGTAATATTGCATGTAAACCGCCTAAGCTTGTTCAAAAAATTACCTTTGGATATATTTTTTTCAGTTTATTTAAGTAACATACTTCTTTTAACATTAATCAAGGATATCAACCACATGCAAAACCCATGTGGTTTGGTAGTATCAATGTTAGCTTTCTACACCTTAAATCAGATTACACCTTAAATCAGATTAGATTCCCCACCCTTTACCATCCTTTGTAATCCGGGGAAAAAAAATCTAGAAATCAACCACATGAGTCTTGCATATATTTACTGATTTGTACTGTTATATGCGGTAAACAAATAAATAATACTTAAAATATTATTATTCATTGTGCTGATTGGTGGGCCTTTTGTTTACAGGTAGTGAATTAGAGGGCAAAACATGTATAAATGCAAAATCGTAACACTAAAGTGTTTGGTAACTATGTGAGATTATAATCTGAATTATAATCTATAATGTAGTATTATTTGATTGGTTATTTTTATAAAAAGTAAGTAATTGCGGCTTGACTTTTACTTTTTGACTTTTTAAAAAAGTGAAACTAATGAAATAATATCGTATGACAGATTATAATCTAAATTATAATCTCGTTTAGTTGCCAAACACATTGTAAGAACATAATTTAAGTCCGACGATACTATTAGTCACATGCTGATTGGTGTGCGCTTTTCCGCCTCATTCGTAAAAACACCAAAATCTTGATTTGTGGACCTGACCAACGGCGGAAACAAGAATCCCCTGTGTCCATAATTTTTGTGGAAAAAATCAAGATATCTCATTATAAATAAAAAAAACTTTTCATTTAAAGATTGAATCAAGAGTCAAGACTGGCCCAAAAAATGATTCACTACTTGCTATTACTATTTTTACCAGTTCTTTTCTTCTTCCTGTCTCTGAAGCAGAAAAAGTGAAGAAGAAATCAGCACCAGGTCCTCCGGACCTTCCCTTCATTGGAAATCTCCTCCAGTTTGATTCTGGAACTCCTCATATACATCTATGGAAACTTTCAAAGAAATACGGTCCATTGATGTCGATGAAGCTT
>CAVNYN010241221.1:10510-21986 GCA_963692815.1 Nyctanthes arbor-tristis | reverse complement strand
CCCCCCCCCCCCCCCCCCCCCCCCCCCCCCCCCCCCCCCCCCCCCCCCCCCCCCCCCCCCCCCCCCCCCCCCCCCCCCCCCCCCCACATCAGTCTAGAGAGGTAGGTTAAGTGCAATTATTGCACATTCAGGAAAAAATGCAGCGTTTGGAATTGATCAGATTCTATTTTAATGCTAACAATTCCAATAAAAGTTCGAGCTCTTGTTTGAATGAGCAGTAGAGATTTGCAGAGTACAAGCATGTGATATGTGCGTGTGATTGGCTAAACAAATTCTATTTTTTGACGAAATTCATCAGTGCATCATAGTTCACAAAAGCTCTTCCGATCTCAAAAATATATGTGGAGTAAACACTTTCTAAACGTAGCTTACTAAAAAAAATCTATGATCTCCAGTGTTCTTCATGTTCCAATCACGATTACATCGTCATATGCATGACTATGATGTACACATAAACACGCACATCGCATGCAAAAAGTGATGAGAATAGACTTATACAACTTTTTGCGGAACGAAATGCGAGTTCCCTATGCAACAGGGCAGTAGTGGTGCGGGACTGGTACCGCAAAGCCCCAAGACTGCCCGTGCTTTATGCGCTTGTGCCATGCAAATGGGGCTCGAAATAAGCCCAATTTTTAGGCTCAAAATTGGCATTTTCACCCAGCTTTCTTTGTCGAAACTAGTTGTCTTTTTCTAAAACAAGTTTTCCATACCACCATTGGGTCACACCATCCATTAGTCTTTTTAGAGATCTGGTAATGAACAAATATAGCCTTTTTATTCATAAAATACAGAGTAATCTCACATTATCTTGATCAATGTTTAACATGATATCCATAATGACAAACGAGAACGCGGCAACATACAAGTGAAATTAAAGGCTAGAAGAATTCCAGCTAGCATCAACAGCCTTGACAATCTTCTCATGTAACCTAGCTCCAGCACAAGCAATTATACCTCGGTCAAGACCTTCCAAATACATACCTTTAGAAAAGCAAAGACGACGACCTCCAGCATCAGTTACCACACCACCAGCTTCTTGAACAATAACAACACCAGCTGCATGATCCCATATCTTCTCCTTGTAGCCAGCCCTAGCAAACTTCATGAATACTTCAGCATCTCCTCGAGCTATTGCTGCATACTTTACCATGGAATGGATGCGTAACGGTTGATTCCTATAATCAAAACACATCACGAGCTTTTTACATACAATGAACTCATTCACGAAAATGGTTGCATTCCATTGTTCTGTTTTGTTTTGCGTGGCATGGTGTTGGTGAAGATATTAGATATATATCAGCTGATTCTACGACAAGTTTCAAGTTATATTTTGTGAAAGTATATCACTAAACATAGTTACCTAAGTCCAACACTATGAGCTACTCCTGCTGTAAAGGAATGACTTGAATTAGCCTTCTCGACTGGCTCACAGAAGGTTGCCAATGACGGGTTATCAATGGTGGATCTCTTTGATTTGCCTTGCAGAGTTTGGCCAAACAAAATTTTTTCCACTATGGAGTAATGGCTGCATCCATGCATTACCACAACCTTTGCTTGCATAAACAACGCAACCTCTATCCCATGATTCAGATGATGGTGACGCTAACCTAGATATCATTCTTCGGTATCCGTTATGGTAACCCAGCCATTCCTTCTTAAGAGGATAATTTGGGCATCCAAGAACTCCAAGTACAGGTTCTCCATCTTCAATCAGAGCAAGAGCAATTGCATATTGGTCCCCACGTAGAAATCCCAATGTCCCATCAACAGGATCCATTACCCAAAATCTTCCAGTCGGACTCGCCGCTGAATTGCATCTACCAATGGCCTCGAGAACCTCTGAAGTACTGAGAGCCACAGCTGGTGCACTTAGTCCAAATTGAGGTGCTTCAGCCAGACACTCATTAATGGTCTTCACTATAGCTTCCAGTAACCAAAAGGAGCCAGCCTTAGATAGCACTTGAACATCTTCTTCAGCAACAATGGACACATTACCGCTACCAAGAGCCTCAGACAGTACCCAACTCACGGTTCCTTGAACACTCCAATCTGCTTACAAGTAGCAATTGGAGCATTAGCCGACCCAACCTATGCCATATAAACCTATTAGACTAGACCTTTTGGAAGAAAAATTTTCAATTTATATATTTTGATCAAAGTAATTCTCTACTAGGGATCTTTAAGAAAAAGTACGAGGTAAATTTTTGGTCGTAGCAAAATAAATTTGGAGAACAGCTTAAAATATATGTTTACTAATTGTATGTTATTCATTTACTGTATAAGTAGCTGCTAGAATTCTGGATGAGAAATAACATAAAAAGGGTTCATCTTCATTCACTGAAAATTTATTGCATTTGTGAATAAAACTCTTGTAAGTTACACGACGCTCTTCCGATCTCTAAAAAGATAACAAATAGACGTGTGAACTTGATTCAACTTTATTCCAATTGAAGGTTCTCAACAACAGCCGGCATAAGACATTCTGCTGTTATTTTGGAACTTTTCCATGATACGCTCCTAACATCTAATAGAAATTCATATCTTCTACAGCGGCGCCATCATGATAGACTACTCCATCATTTTCAAAAGAATTGCAAGCAAGTTCTTTCCTTGAATATTTGTTTTCCCATTAGTCTACGGTGGCATCAAATCATAGTTATCTTCATCACTTGTGTTTTTTAATAGAATTCAACGGATATTGCTATTTATCTCCAGTCCATGTGGCAATTTTGTTGAGATTTACCCCCCAGCCCAATTTTGTTCTGATGGGGCAATCACTTTCTGCCACATTTCCTAATCCAAAACCACAAAACACTACCATATTTATAACCCGGAAAACAATCTTTTGCCCAAATCATTATGCAATAGAAAATTAATACAAAGATACCTTTTTTACCAGTTTCTGATTAAAAGAAAATTAACAAAAGTAGATGTATCAAAGAGAAAACAAAAACAACCCATTTCAAGAGACGGCGAGAATTACCAGCAATTGTAACAGGGGAGTTATCATCCTTGGATTGTACATGGCCATTGTTCTTAGAAAGCAAACTTTCTTGAATTCTTTGGCAAAGCAAACACGCCATCTGCACTGCCTTTACGGCAACTTCCAATTCTTTGAAATACTTCTCCGACTCAACGGACCCGACAGCCGTACCGCTGTAATCCTCCATAGTTGCACAAGAAATGGTTTGTCTACTTGAAATTGGGACAAATGGGTAGTGGCTTAAGGTTTGGCAGTAGTTCCTCTGAAACAGTGAAGAAAAACCTCCTTTACTCTGGGAAATGTATATATTTTTCCTCTGAGTTTGCGTATTTGTCAACACCTCCGGAAGAGGAAATTTAGCTGAAAAACTTGAGAAAGACATGGAGCATTTTAAAGAAACTCCAGTCATACAGCACGCACGCACATACCGGGGATTGGGGAATGTTTTCTTATATCTCCAACTTTTTGCGCCCAATTATTTTATGATAGGATGAAATAGAAAGTCCTATTTATTTAGATTGGAGGTGGTTGTTCAGTTTACTTATCTTGACGAGGGATCGCTCTTCAATTTAGTTTAGTGATCATTTTCTTTGGTTGTTGAGAATAAATGAATGCCCCATGTACTTTTACATCTCTACAAATTTCCCTCTTCGCTGTAAATAAATAGCATTTTACTCATATAAAATACTTGGGGTATTGATGTGCATGGGACAATGCTTGTTCCACTGATCTTTAATCAGGAGTACGGAGACTATAGTATTGGAGCATTTGAAAATTTTCCCACTTCCTATCAATCAACTCAACTGAACTTTAACTATTTTATGAAAGTTGTGAAACTTAACTGTCCTTAAAATTTTCTATTTGATCGTATCAAAATGCTTAATGAATTGAGATTTTCCGTATTGGTCGATGTCGTTTCAGAGTGTAACGTGAAGAAGTTACAAATGGACTGGTCGGCTAGTAGGACAAAGGATGAAATAGGGCAAGTTCTTGCTCCAATGTGGGCGTGGGATCATGTGAAAGAGTGAAGAGGATGAATTTTGAGTTCAAGATATGAATGATTATAAATGGATTGGCATTTTCCACTTGGTCAAGTTGGCCAAAAAAATTAGCCCACTTCCAGATGCAAGTATGCAACGGAACAGATGCAATTCGCCTAATAAGACATCTTTCCTCGCACTGACTTCTGCTAATTTTGTGCTATGATTGCCTTCTTTTTGGATAAGCTAGTGATCTAAGATGTGTGTATTTAGTTTACTTTAATTTCGTCTGATATAACAGGCGAAATTATGTTTTGAATATAAATGTAGTTACTATTTGAAATGAAAGATCAATTTTTGTATGTTTGTGTGATGAGATTCTTAGGTCGACATGTAGTCATTGCTTTTAAGTGAAAACCCAATGCTTGGTGATGAGATTCTTAGGTCGACATTGAGTCATCCCTAATCGGTAAAAAAAGAAAACAATGATTTGCTTTTTAGTAAAGTACATGTCTAATCAACTTAATTTAAGGATTATTATGTGATTAGAAGGGGGAGTCAATCAGGGCGGCTTAATCCAAATTTCTAATACCACCTAAATCTGATTGGAACAGTATTCAATAGGGCAATGCTATTTAGGTTTACTTAGCATATTTATACCAAAAAGAAAAGATTAGTAGATTTTTTTTGAAAGTACAATTACAATCCGCATCATGAGACTACAAGTGCATATAGGTATATATATCCTTCTGAAACATAGCGCATAGAAATCAACAATACAAACTCCTATAGAGATGACTACAAGAAATTAAACTCTTATTTTTTATTATCCTTAACTTATTTTTCCTCAATCATACAATACACATGAGTAAGATTGTGAATTTACCCATATTTTGTACAAAATTACCTAAATGATTACTTACAAATGGTATTTTCCCAATTTTTTTATCAATATATTTTTATTTAATGGTAAAAAAAATAAATAAATAAATAAAAGAAAAATATCTTCCGGGCCTAGGGTTGCAGGTCCCAGTTGGATTAGTACGGGAGCGACAATTGAGTCCATTAAGCTATGGGTCCATGCTATCTTACTCAAGAAAATGTAGTCAAATTAATGAAAATTTACAAGTCAGAGCAAATTCATAAATCGAAGCCAAGCGGTTTGATCTGATTTTGTTCAGTTTTTCTAAATTTTTAAACGATCATGGTTATCTAACCCCTTTGTTCTTGCCACTATTGTCTATGAGGACATCCACAAGTCACTGCAGAAAGTATACCGAAGCTCTACTTGCTGTCCTTATTTTCCCACAAGAGGTCATTTTGGATTTCGACGCAAAATTGTGAGAGTTTATTTTGTTTCTGAAGAAGTATTTTTCTGGGATCCTTTTGCTTTGGATTATTTTATCATCATTATAGATTCGATGCTCTTCTTCCTGCCTTCATCTACATTGCCGGCAGATTCTTGTTAATGAAATCAATGAAATTGCTCTCATGTTGACTACTCTCAATGAAGCTAACCCGAAAAGTGAAGAAGACAAGATGGTTTTGCTTTTGCTAATTGGATTACTAACTTCCCTTCCTGGTTTGATTAGATTTGTTTTGTTGCCTTTTGCTATGTAGCTGTGGTGGCATTAGTTTCCTGCTTCGTTACAGCCTGCAGTCCCACTGTATATTTTTTATGATGAATAAAATTGTTATATTTTGAGGGGGAAAAAAAGATAATGGTTTTTAAAATCAATAACTATTTGGTTATGGTTTCATTCCAAAACCAATAAGCAAACCATAACGAAGTTAAAGCATTTGATTTTGAGGTTATTAACTCAATTCTCGATTTAAACCAAACCAAACTATCTAAAAAAAGCATCAATTTTTGTTTTGATTTGGTTTTCTTAAAACCACGACCAAACCTAATACTTCCATATCATAGTTTGAATATTTATACTTAGGTCTATCTGATTTATTTTTGAGATGGTGTCTAAATCACTAGGCATATTCTCTTTGTATTTCAATTTTCATTTTCTTATTGCAAACTACAAATTAGGGGTGTGCAAAAAAACCGAGATCGGGTGAACCGGACCGAAACCAGACCGAACGGGCCAGTCCCGGTCTGGGCTTTGTGGCAAAAAAGACCGTTCCGGTCTGGTCCGGTCTCGGGTTTTTTTTTGAAAACCCGGAAACCCGGTCAAAACCCGGTTGACTTTTTTTTTAAATATATAAATTGAAACCCGATTTTCACTTTTCATAATAGTCAAGAGATAAGAATCAAAAATATTTATTTTACATAGTCACTTGCACAAAAGGCTCATCTTATTTATAAGTCCCAATTATTTGACATTTTACTAAACTTTCAATGTGGGACAATCATTTAAACTTTAAAATAAATATAAAGAACTAAGACAATTATTAATTTGCCTCAAAGTCCACAAAATTTCATTTACATAGTCACTTACACAAAGGTCCATCTTATTTATAAGCTCCAATCATATTGTTTTTTAATAAAACTTTCAATGTGGGACAATTAAAAAGTTAAAGTAATACCACTAAATTTATTTTTCAAGTTGGAATTTTTTGGCCAATAAACTTTTTTAAAAATCATCATTATTATATTATTTTTTAAGCAATAGTCAAGAATAATTGTGTTAATATATAATGTTACTAGAATTTGCAGCATTGTAAGGATTTTGTTAAAAGAAATTGTTCGAATTTAAAATATATTTATTGACTCTATTTAAGTTACATGCTATTATTATATAATATATATAAATATATTTATATATATATATGTATGGAGAATTTGTGCTTATACATCTTCTCATTTATTCAAGTGGTTTTCTTATTGGTAAAAAAAGTGAAATTGATTTTCTTGTTTTTATTTTAAGTTATAAGTGTTATTTATTTTTGATAATTACATCATTTTTGTAATATTTAATCCCTATAAATGTATAATAAAGTAGGAATTATCTATCTTTTATCTTTTGAAAATATCAAAATTGTATTGTAAAATTATTAAAATTATAAAGCATATATAATATTTATGATATTTACATTTATTTTCCAATTTAGGATATATATTTCAAATATTTAATAATTTTAGATTTGTTAAAATAAAAAAAAAATGAGAAATACAAGTAAGTCTAGTGCTTCTACCTTACAGAGGCATGTTAATACTTTTGTTGCGTATAAAGTTCTTCTATTTGTTTATTCTAAACTTTATTTATATGTGTTTTTACGTTATTAAGTCTATAGAAAATTTTATTCATAAGCCCGGAAAAGCCCAAAAAAACCGAATTCATTACCCGAGCCCGAACCGGGACCTAAACCGTTTGAGCTTGCCATTTTTAGGACCGAGACCGAGACCGAACCGAAGATGTTTGGTCCGGTCTTGGTCCTTCAAAAACCCGGGACCGAAACCCGTTTGCACACCCCTACTACAAATGGGAAGGAGGGAAGGAAAAAATTTCTGGTGTTCCGAGAGTGCCCAATCCGGTACTCCATGCAAATAGAGGACTGACAAGTGGATACAGAGAGCCCAACTTTATTATTTAAATTGGGATCCTTTACGCACTTATTGTGCTTTCATTTGCCTGGAATGTTGGAAATTTTTCCAGAATGATGGAAGGATGTGACTTCAATTTAGTTGAAGATTTGACAAGGAATATGCCCTTCCAGTAGATTTTCTTGGTCACTTCAATTTTCATTTTTAAATCATTTTTTATGTTTAATTTTAAAAAATAAATTTTAGTATTTTAGTTTTAAGTATTTGAGTATACGATTGAATGTTGTTTTGAGTACTCATTGTAGAATTCTTTTATGTAAGTTAGAACTCAAAGTGAAGATGTGTTTTTCAAGGGAGTTGAAACTTTCACAACGAATGGTTTTTGTTCAAGAGTGCCATTACCATCATAATAGCTTCTTATAACGTTATCCGCTAACATTGTGCCATTACCATCTTGATGGCTTCTTGTTTAAGAGTAATATGATTTATTAAAATTTGAAGGACAGTTGACTGCCGCCACATGACGAAGAAGATCACTTTTCCTTCATTGTATGTAGAGTAATGCTCCAATAACATAGAAGTTAACACAAAAAATTAACAGAGAATATATAGTTAGTATGATCTTATTTTTTCTATATACCACCCCCACTTTCAAATAAATGATAATCACACGGTCACACCGCCATATTCCCTATTCCAACGAGTTGTGCTCTTTGTAAAAAAGTTATACAAAAAGATTAACGAGGGATAATTAACATTACGTCACATTATTTTTAAATATCATGTAGGCCTCATGCTTCATTTGTTAAATTTTTTTTCAACCACTTTTTATAAATAAACTTTTCTATTCATCTCAAAATATTGAAAATGATTTACCGCCATATATCTAGCTGTGGAGAGAAAATTAGATACAACGAATGTATATCCTATGTAGTACATCTGACTAATAATACATGTGCATTTCACCATGTCGAATGTACATCTGATGTGTCTAAATTTTTCTCTCTCAACATGGAAAGATGCAAATGTACATTCTATATAGTATATCCTACGTGACGTGCACGTTTGTCATTAGTCGAAGGTACGACATATAATATATATATATATATTTATTTATATCCGTTGTACCTAAGATTCTCTCCTGACAGTATTATACTACCAGACATCTATGTGGTGTACCAAATGTATGCCATCTGACACCCCACATCTAAGCCACTTCATTTATTTTTGTCCAAGTCACTTCTTTTTTGTTCAAGTTGCTTTTCTTTTTGTCTAACTCACTTCCTTTTTTTCTGTGTGAGTTTTGGGAATATCCCCATTCATAGGTCTGAGAACTACATTTATGAATTGAAAGGTTTGAATGATGAACTCTCCAGTCTTTTGTTAGAATCAATAGGTCTTCAAATTGTTTATTTGAAAAAATGGAAACTATTTTTATTGGATGATCATGTTACTTTCCAAAAATCGAAATTCTTGATCAATGTGGCGTGTCAGATTACACGCATCTGATATGCCACATAGACATCTTGTCTCGCTGTGGATCATAATTCCTCCAAATACACGTGGTTGTTTGATCCTTTTTTTTAATCCACATTATAATTTTACTTACTACTGATTTGACACCTGCTCATTTATAATCACAAACTTCAAACTTCATTAAATCTACATAACTCCTTTTAACTCATTATAATTCAATATCAATAACAAGAATTAAACAGCCACTATACAAACTCTTATCTAACAACACAAATTTTCATGTTCTGAAGATCAGTGTTCAGTACTTGTGTTAACCTACTTTCAAACACACAGCATCACGTGCAAATTGCAATTTCAAATGGAATATCTGGCGCGATATCGACGACCATGCCCAGCTGTAGATTCGGCCTCGTTTTGTATTGTTTGAGACTATCGCTAAAAGTTTCCATAAAAATTATGATGACGGTCCACATGCAATGTCCCAAAAGCCTTCCATTTTTCAAGGTTTTTTAAAATACAAGAATCTCGCACCATCACAAAAATTTTCAGGGCCCTGCATAAAAATTAGGATGCGGGAGACAAATAAGAACATCTCGAATTGTGACAGGAGATAGACAGAGAGAAGAGATAGAGACAGAGGAAAGGGCTGAAGAGAGAGAGAGAATGGGGTATGAGGAGAAACTTAGAGAAGAAGAAGAGGGAGTAATGGCCACAGATTTTTTCTGGTCATACACAGATGAGCCCCATTCCTCTCGCAGAAAGCAGATCCTCTCTCAGTATCCTCAGATTAGACAACTCTTTGGTCCTGACCCCTTTGCTTTCATCAAGGTATGTTCCGTCCCCACCCCACCCCCTTCTACATTTTTGAATTTCCGAAATTTGGGTTCTTGAGTCTTTGATTTGGCAATGTGGATTCTTGGGCTTTGAGATCTGTGACAAAATTGGTAATGTCGTGTGAAAGATGGATCCTTTGTGCATCTAAGGTTTCGTTTTTATTGGAAAATTGTTGGCTGCATTGTATTCTGTTCTGGGCAATTGGATTCTTGGTTTTAGTTTATTTTTGAATTTATCGATTGTGTATATCATTTTTGTGCGTTGTTTGCTCTTGCCCTATTTCATTCGACTGCTGTATTTTCAAGCTTTTTTATGGCATTACTAGATTTTATTACACGAATTGGCACTCTGAATTCTGCAATTACGATTGATACAGTAGGGAAACAATATAAAGCTGTTATATTGCATCAGCGAGAATCCGATTGAGGGTGAGGAGAAGAGCAATGGCGGAGAGAAAGAGTGATATTTGAGGAAGAATTAGAGGCAATTGAGGAAGATTAGTGAAATTGGCTTTCTTGCGTTAGTAGAAGAGAACTCCGAACTCCCTACATTCATGATTAAAAAAAAAAAAAAAGGGCGAGAAAGTAGTTCTGTTCAGAACAGAGGGCATAGATTTTATTCATCTAATTGTTTGGTTAAATTTTGCAATCTTAAACAAGCTTTTTGGTTCCTCTTTTCTATGTGGATTCAGCTTTGTTGTTAGATAGCATTACCAATTGGATGAAGTTTACATTTTTGTTAGGGTTTGATAGAAATTCTAACGATCTGGATTAGAACCTTTTCATTTCTCATCCTTCCTTTGTAAAGCCATTTGAGTATATTCAAAGTTTTTAGGCCCATTTGCATAAGCTTGAACAGGAATTTGGCATCACCACCTTCTTGGATGGGCTCGTAACCTTTACCTCTAAGGAATTATACAAAAGGAATCACTGCACTTTGTAATTGAGGGGGATGAATATGAAGCACGGCGTTAAAATTCTCCCACACTTTTATTGTTATAGAACCATTCATGAGGGATTCTGTATCTCTGCAGCATTGACATTGAGATTGCTAGCTGTGAAAGGCATTAATGTCCCGCTCCTGA
This sequence comes from Nyctanthes arbor-tristis, assembly GCA_963692815.1. Classification (NCBI taxonomy): domain Eukaryota; kingdom Viridiplantae; phylum Streptophyta; class Magnoliopsida; order Lamiales; family Oleaceae; genus Nyctanthes; species Nyctanthes arbor-tristis. The sequence continues at coordinate 11,130 of CAVNYN010241221.1, read as the reverse complement.
AAGGGGATACTTACCTTTCTCTGTTAGAGAAGAAGGCAAGGGATCACGTTTAGCTGCTTATGACATTTTTTGTTTCTTCAGTAAAAGGGCACACTTTGCTGTATTTTGATCTACATTATAGTGTTAGCCGGTTTTTAAACTCAACCATACATTTCTTAGAAATTTCTCAAATTTCATATTATTATTATTTTATTTCATGTTGCAGATTGCTATTGTTGTATTGCTTCAGCTATGGACCGCAACCTTCCTCCACAGTGCAGGTTGGCTGAAGATATTGATGATAGCTTATTTTTTCGGCTCTTTCCTCAACCACAATCTCTTCTTGGCCATTCATGAGCTCAGTCACAATCTAGCCTTCTCAACGCCAGTTTATAATCGCTGGCTTGGGATTTTTGCCAATCTTCCCATTGGTGTACCTATGTCTGTCACTTTCCAGAAGTATCATCTTGAGCACCATCGCTTTCAAGGGGTGGATGGAGTTGATATGGATATCCCCACTCTCACTGAAGCTAATCTGGTGAGAAACATCGTTTCAAAAACAATATGGGTTCTTTTCCAACTCTTCTTCTATGCTCTTAGACCAATTTTTATCAAACCAAAACCCCCGGGCGTGTGGGAGT
>CAVNYN010241221.1:0-10490 GCA_963692815.1 Nyctanthes arbor-tristis | reverse complement strand
TACACGACGCTCTTCCGATCTCCCGGGCGTGTGGGAGTTTGTGAACTTAATTATCCAGCTTGCCCTTGATGCTGCTCTAGTTCATTTCTGGGGTTGGAAGTCATTTGGTTATTTGATACTGTCCACATTCGTCGGAGGCGGGATGCACCCCATGGCTGGTCACTTCATCTCGGAACACTACGTTTTTAAACCAGATCAAGAAACATATTCTTATTATGGTCCATTGAATCTTATGACGTGGAGTGTAGGATACCACAACGAGCATCACGATTTTCCTAGGATTCCTGGAACCAGGCTTCACAAGGTGAAGGAAATTGCACCAGAGTACTATGAGAGTTTGGGTTCGTATAAATCTTGGAGCCAGGTTATCTATGTGTACATCATGGACTGGACGGTCGGGCCGTTTAGCCGAATGAAGAGAAAGATATCAACCAAGAAATCTGAATAGTTCTCCGCTTCGTTGCAGGTTTGACATGGGAGATGCCCACCCAATTTTCATCGTTTGTACCATTTTGAAACATCAAATTTACCTGCTGTAGGTTAGTTTTATATAATAGATCTATAAATGAGCCTTCAGTTAATGTTTAGCCAGTAATTTTTAGTTCTTTTATTTATATTTCATATACAACTAAATGGTGCTCTGTCTCATTTTCAGCCCTTAAATTAATGAAAAATGCACAAAAAATAAACAAATAAATAACACGTTAGTCAATATGGATGCACAAAAAGTGCAATTAATATGTATCCAGTATCCCACTATCTTTGACAGTTATATTTAATAATTTAAAAGTATCTGAACACTGCATACTATAAGAATTAGTAAAAATAATTTCCCGCCGTTAGTTTAGTTTGATTCTCCCATCAGATGTACGGTGGGAGATCATAACTATAGGAATTAGAATCGTCAACAGTTAAAAATTTATAGATGTACAACTAAACGTGCATTCTTAACAAATTGAATGATCTAATTCATCCTTGCATTTTGAAAATATAAAACAGTGCAATCTAAAAGTTTCTACTCGTAAATTTGCTCTGTTGCCCATTTTCAACAAGTGCTTTCCTACTCAACTAATTTTTTCTTTACTAGAGTAATCTAAACTCACTTTTGTTGTCAGATAAGAAAAATGAATATCGCGTTGAATAAAAATAAATCAGAATCTTGTCAAGTTGTAGATGCATCATGATTCATGCATCAACGTCCACTAAATGACAATGGATGAATCAGGAAGGTAGACCGTGGAATCTTTTTTGTCCTACTTGCTTACTGCTTAGTGCATGGATGATCCTTTTTTTACTTTTCAAATTAGAAAATGCACATAATGGCTTAATTATATCCACATATCCAGACAAATCCCATTCGGGAATCCTGTATTTACTTAATTTGGAGCAGGACAGGAAATTTGAAGATGGTTTGGTAATTACATTACATCAATTAGTTACGTTCATGGAAATAACCGAACCATTATAAATGACAAGTGGGATTGTTTCCAAGAAACAAATTAGGCAAGGAATAGCTGTAACCTGTAAAAAAGTCTGTCACGTGTTGGGAATTGCAAAGCTTTTGATTGGTTGGTGATTTTATGGGCTGTGAATCGCCGGTGACGACAAACTCTTGGATTAACAGATTCATGAACCGGTCGGAGCGGACCGCTCATTGCTTATTGGTTCCACAAAATATGGAGCCTGAGCCACCCTCGTATTGGCTTTTTTTTTCTTTTATATATAATATATGCATAAAAGGACATTCATACACTTGCGTCTTCAAATTCACATTGACATACAGTGGTGCAGCGGATAATGGAGTCTGGGAAATGGAGGCTTCTGGCCCTGCTACCACTGCTTGCGTCGTTTCTGCTGCTCTATTTTGATTTGAATCCGCAGGTTTGTTTTCTCTTTATTGACAATCAAAATCATTAATCCTTTTAATGTTTTTTTTTTTTTTTTTGGCTTTTCCCTCTCTTTCTTGAAACATCTTGTAACAAGAAAGTCAGATTGAGATCTGGCTTTTCTCCTGTAAGCCCGGATGAGCATAAACAATGGCTAATATGATGAACAGAACTATCTTTCCTGTGCATGTCTTCTAGTTTAGTTGTATTGAGGGGCTGCTTCGCGGATGAAGGGAAGCTCGTTTAGGAGGTCTTGCAATTCCTAGGAGATAGTTTGTACTCTATTAACTCTGGTTTCTTCTCCTGTTTCCACCTTCATCCAAGATGGCTTGACTAGTGCTTGCACGGTCATGTCTAAGAATGGTCAAAACAGTACCTAACCAATTACAAGATTAAGGATGTCATGGAATCTTTTTGTCAAGATTCCCTCTTTCTATATTGAAAGTTCAATGAATTAAAAGTGCAGGAGAAAGATGAGTTATTTCATTAAAATTCTTAGATTCCCACTTTCTATATTATTATCTCATCTGAGGTTGCATTAACATCCTCCAGTCCTCTGTACATCCTGAAAAGGTCGCTTAAGTCGATCATTTATTTTGCAGGCAATCATAAATAAATGCAGTCTAATTCCTTATAAACATTACTGGATAGCCAGCAAGCGTATTGTGACACCAAAAGGCATTATTTCCGGTGCAGGTTTGTTGCCATACATTCTATTATAACTAATTCGATGTCAAAAGGAAGCATGAGCTAAACATTTGATCTAGTTCTGTTCTTTGTCTGTTCTACATCTTTTTATGGCGTTCATCTTGTGATAAGCAGCTCTGTCTTTTTGTGGTTTTAAATTGATGAACGCTTTTCGGACGTGCAAAATGAACAGTTGAGGTAAGGGGAGGAAAGATCATATCTGTAGTTGAAGAGGATGATTGGCAAGGGAATGTCAGGAGTAAGCACATTTTTAATTATGGGGAGGCTGTCATTATGCCTGGATTGATTGATGTGTAAGCTGTCTTAGCCTTTTGTAGCATACTCCATTCTTCATTGCACTGGCTTTTTGTTCCTGCTTGTAAGATGTTGCTTGGTCCAGTTTTAACAAAATATGAGATGCATGAGAACGAAGCTAAACGCCCCAGGTTGTCTATGTAGTCTTGTAAATTGCACCTTATTATGCTTATATATAATTTCTGTTTGCCCATGACATAAGATGTTGAATAATTTGTAAGTACAATTGACAATGTTTATTCACGCCAGGCATGCACATCTCGATGACCCAGGAAGAACAGAATGGGAAGGATTTCCATCAGGGACAATGGCAGCAGCTGCTGGTATGTTGATCTTGTATATTGTTCGACTCTTTTCCAAGTTACTAAGATGATTATATCTGAAATGTAGCTCTTAGAGGAATACAGAGTCTCCCATCTTCTTAAACTGAAGCTGTAGAAAATTTCTTTCTTTTAGTGCTCTCTGATCCTGTGCTTCATTTCTTCAGGCTTTTGAACTCTTAGTAGGACATCGTGTATGTTAAGCACATACATATGGTACATTCATAAATCATCTTTGTTCCACTGTTCACTAATTATGCAGTCTGATGAGTTCCTATTCTGTCAAAGCTTTTTGGGTTTTCCTTTTTGCTATTAGCTACTTAAGGAACTATTAATTTCTTTGTTTACATGCAGGTGGGATAACAACTCTGATTGATATGCCTCTTAACAGTGTTCCATCTACAATTTCCGAGGAAACTCTCAAACTTAAGGTATGTGGTTTGACAGGTTTCTTGTTTCCATCAATTCTGAGTAACTGGAACCTGTTATGACCACTACAGCATATAAAATGAGTAAATTTACTCTAGTATGTTACATAACGCGCAAGAAATGAGGAATGAATACTTTGTTTAATACTCGCATGCCCTGCCATTTGGGAATATTTAAGCAAGCCCTATAAGTTTCTTACTATTCATTTTTAAGCTTTCTTTTACGCTCATTTGTTGCAGACCAAGGCCGCTAAAGGGAGGATCTTTGTTGATGTTGGTATGTTGTATTTATTATTCTGGTATAGAGTTGCTTGGAATGTCTTACGAGCTTCATCTTTGAACAGGTTTCTGGGGAGGTCTGGTCCCAGAAAATGCATTTAATACAACTTCTTTGGAGCGTCTTCTTAATTCTGGAGCTCTTGGCTTGAAGGTTTTTTCCTCACTCGAGTTGGACCAGATCATAAATGAATTCTATTATAATCTTTTAAAGCATTTCTCTAAATGATGCAATACAGAAGATTTATATATCCAGAAGAAAAATGTTGTAACAATGCGAAGATATATGAATAATACCATACTGTCATGTTCAATTTGTTGGGAGTCTGTCTGAAGGTTCTTTAGAGTTTTCCTATATGCTTCACTGAAATATCTGGATGGCCTAGAACGTTTCTTTTTGCAAGCAAATTTCTGTTTTCTCTATGATTTAGTCTTTTTCATTGTGATTAATCTGACCATTCGTATCTTGTCATGTTGTGTAGTCATTCATGTGTCCTTCGGGAATCAATGACTTTCCTATGACAAACTCCAGCCATATAAAGGTATACAGATGCTTATATTACTATCTATTTACTAGTTGATCCTATGACCTCTCTCTCTCTCTCTCTCTCTCTCGGATCCAATTGCTGATAAGCACACACTGTGTAGGAAGGACTACATGTACTGGCAAAATACAAAAGACCATTGCTTGTACATGCTGAAATTCAACAAGAATTGGAAGGTGACTCAGAAATGATAAATGGTGAAGATAATCCTAGATCCTATTCCACATATCTGAAGACAAGGCCTTCGTCATGGTAAGATATGGCTCTTTGTTATGCTTCTCGTGATCTTATAGGAAACTTTAGTAATTGACACATCAAGATGTTAAGCCTTGTATATCACATAAATTTGGGTTTCGCTACCTTGAACCTTAATTTACCCGAAATCCAACATAGCTGTATATAAGTATCTTTCGCAATTGATTAGTTCCTTTCCTTCCTAGTTTTTCTGATTTTCAGAAAACATATATTATATGTTAAAACTGGTTTATTTATTAAGGGAACAAGCAGCTGTAAGAGAGCTGTTAACAGTAACTAAAGACACCAGGACTGGAGGTTCTGCTGAAGGAGCCCATCTTCATATTGTGCATTTAGCTGATGCCAGATCTTCTTTAGAACTCATAAAGGTAATGCGTAGATTATTACTTGGAGTTGCATTCGTTATTTCTTTCTTGCTTCCAACTAAGCATCACCAAACCTTGAAATTCCTGTGGATTGATTTATTTTTCTGTCAAATCAGAGTCCCTGCTATTTAAGAGATTTACCATGTCTTCTGATAGACTACTATCTGCTTGAAAGTTTATTGAAATCTCATAAGGATGCTTCTCATTCAATCCATTTAGTTTATGTCTCTAGGAAGCAAAACTGAGTGGTGATAGTTTGACAGTTGAAACGTGCCCGCACTATTTAGCCTTTTCAGCCGAAGAGATTCCTGATGGAGATACACGTTTCAAGTGTGCTCCACCTATCCGTGATGCAGAAAACAAAGAGAAGCTGTGGACAGCACTAATGGTACATCAAGTTTGATAATTCTTGAGAGATTTATTTTATTTACATTCTGCAATGATTTAGTTTGCCTGACTGCACACGTACAGGATGGAGACGTTGACATGCTGAGCTCAGATCACTCCCCTTCGGCTCCAGAACTCAAACTCTTCGATGATGGTGACTTCCTCAGGGCATGGGGTGGCATTTCTTCTCTGCAGGTTTGCGCATTTGCAAGCTAACTTTATTGCCAGTTTCTGAAATGCCATAAGCGTCATGGAGAGCTGCATTCTTTTGCTGAAAGCTAATTACTATTATCTGATTGTGCAATGCAGTTTGTGCTTCCTGTAACTTGGACTTACGGGCGTAAATATGGAATAACTTTGAATCAATTAGCTTCATGGTGGAGTGAGAAGCCTGCCAAACTTGCTGGTCAAGGCTTAAAGGTCAGATACTAGTTCTGCTTTGCTGCCACTTTGGTTATGTTACAAGTCTGACGTATTGTCATATGGTTTCTGGCACATGATCGGCTCCTCTGATCTGTCACATATATTGTGACAGCATACCCGATAATTGTTACTAGTTTGGTGTGTAATTTAAATGTTTGTGAAGGATTTATTAAATTTAACATGATACTTATGCAGGGGGCAATTGCGGTTGGAAACCATGCTGATATTGTTGTCTGGGAACCAGAAGTAGAATTTGAACTCGACGATAATCACCCCGTATACCTTAAGCATCCGGTATATTCTTGCTGACAATTTGTTCTTGTTCAGCTTCAAGTTAATTGCTTATTTTAAATGGTTGTTTTCAAATTACAGTAGTTTTTGAGGTGGAATGCTTCTGTTCTGAAAGGATAACTCCATGTTATCTGATTATTATCTACTAATCAATGCAGAAAATCTCTGCGTACTTGGGATCAAAACTTGCCGGAAAGGTCCTGGCAACATTTGTTAAAGGGAACCTTGTTTTCCACGGGGGGAAACACGCTCCTGCTGCCTGTGGTTCCACGATTTTGGCCACATAAAAGCATTAAAGAAACCTGTAAATGCTTAATAATCAGTAGTCATCTCTTATCAAATGTAAATTACTTCCATGTTTTTGGGACTATGAGGTTTGAAGTGTACATAATTTGTTCTGCCTGGAGATTATTGTGGCTTATAATAGTTAAAACTTTACTAATGCAACAACATGAATGTAGCTAGTTTGAAGTTTGAACTCAGCCGGGTTTCTGAAATCTAATCCTTTAGCAATACAATGTGATGTTTTATTGAGTAATATACTGTAAAAGCATTCACTGCTTCCTTACATTATGACACAGTTCATTACTTTAAATCAGGACATCTTAGCCCGATTCCATGGGCGCCATGGCAATTTCTTCACTGGCGCGTACTGGTGGGTGCCATTCGCTGGCCGGTCCTGGTGGGTGCCATTCACTAGCCGGTAGTGGTGGGTATGGAATGGCAATTTCTTCGCTGGCTGGTGTTGGTGGTGGTGGGTATGGCACGGTAGCAGGTCCTGGTGGGTATGGAATGGCAATTTCTTCGGTGGCCGGGCCTGGTGGGTATGGAATGGCAATTTCTTCGCTGGCTGGTCTTGGCGGGTATGGAATGGCAATTTCTTCGCTGGCCGGTCCTGGTGGTGGTGGGTATGGCACGGTGTCTGCGGTGCCGTTCATGTGTACCCTAGGATGATAAAAGTTCATGGTGAATACCGGGCAACCGTGGGAGATCGGCACAATTGATTGGTTGGCAGTGGTAAGGATCATACGCTGGGGGATAGTTCCCATTGCCACCGCCGGAGCCATATCCACCACCATACCCAATTGTTCCTCCAGTGTTTCCACAATATGGGGCTGCACCACAAGGTGGGTAACCGAAGTTTGGTGCACCGCCTCCAACCCAGCCACCGCCGCCGCCGCCACCCCCTCCACCCCCGTTATTTGGGGCACCACCATAATTGTTTCCACCATTGCCATTTCCACTCCCACTTCCATAACCACCAGCTGATCCACCAATGTTTCCACCTACTGGGATACCAAAACCTGGTAATCATGGCAGTCAAAATATTGGTTGCCAAAAAAATAAATACCATCACCGTATCCATACACATAAAATTTCTATTTAAATATGTTGGCATTTTCTTTTGATATGTATCATATATTGATAATTTATTTATAAGTTGAATCGTTTTGCAAAGTAATAATGTAACTAATTTTAACTGCTAAATGAATGACACCAACAATACCTGGTGCACCAAAACCCGGTACTCCAAAGCCTCCTGGTATTCCAAAACCTGGTGTTCCAACCCAGCCACCACCACCACCTTGGCCTCCACCGCTACTGCCTCCATTATTATTTCCACCACTGCCGCTGCCGCTCCCACTTCCGAAACCACTAGCTGATCCACCAACTACTCCACCTACTGGAGCACCAGAACCTGGTACTCCAACCCAGCCACCACCACTACCTTGGCCTCCACCGCTACTGCCGCCATTATTGCTTCCCCCACTGCCGCTCCCACTTCCAAAACCACCCGCAGATCCAATGGTAGGGACTCCTTCAAAGCTCGGGGTTGGACTGCTGATCACAGCTCTGCCTCGACCATGTAAATCATGGCCTCTCATCATACGGTCAAGACCAGGAGCATTTTTCAACATACTAACATACTCATGATTGTCTCCAGCCTCATTGGTGTGAAGGATTCTGTGCGCAGAACAAACAACCAAACTTAACAACACTATAAGTGGAATATACCAGCATTTTTGTGCAGCCATTTCTTGATGTGACCCAGGGAACTGAATGATGTTTTCACCATCAACACAGACAGCCTTTATATACTGAGATGTCTGCAACTGAAAGTGCATGTCTTACGTTAGACATTTTCTTGAAACTAAGGTTGAAGAGAAGTGCAAGAAAAGGAATCACTTCACACAATCTGTATTGAAAATTTCTCCTCAAATTGAGGAACATTAAGTTGGTGTGGAAAACATAGCATTTTGATCTTAGCAGGACTCTCTTTCTAAATCCTGAAATTTGGAACGTGCCCATAAGATTTCCCTTGATTATTTTTGTGTTTGATTGGAAGGTGAAAAAGGAACTAGAATTCATTTTCTTTATTTTAAGGAAAATTTCGGCTTAAGTTAGAAAATATTTTCCATGAAAGGCAAAATTGTGTTCGATTGGCCCAGAAAAATTTGAGTGGAAAATAACATTTTCCATGGAAAAAATTTTCCAATCAAATGCACACTCTCCATTTGAAACCATTCAATGGAGTATGGTCACCATTAGTTTTATCTTAGCATAAGTAGCAAGGCATTTAATCAAGAATTTGAAGACTAAAGTGTATTTAACTTTCCTAAACTTGAGTTGATCATTACTATGAATAGCTATGATATTAACTTCTGACTGGACTTGGGGTACTGGTTGGTTCCGGCTCAGGCCTGTTGTTCTTGTTCAAAGGCACTATTAACAGATATTGGCACCATAATTTTTAATCAGTGCACCACATTTTAAGTGTATTAAAAGTTCTTAAAATATTTACCACCTTAAATCGGTATTAAGTTAGCGGGCAATAATATAGCTAGGGAAGATTGCTCAATAAACAAAAGTTGGTACCGCATACAAGATAAAATAGAAAATACACGGAAAGATTATGATACGATAATCCCTAATGAGAAGCATGGCGTTCAAGTTAGGAAACAACACAAGTTTACAACAAAGTAATGATCGACTAACATACCCTTCAAGATCACGCAAGAACACCAAAAATATTGTTCCACTCTTGGGTTTGTCTGCCTATACATGAGGTAGACAATAGACACCGTCACACTAGACTCCTACTATAGGAAGAAGCAGCCTGTCGGAAATTCTGGTAATTTACCAAGAAACCAGCTTAGCCAAACATGCTGTAAACCCCGTTCTGTTGAAATCCATTGGAGTCACCGCATGGCACCTTTGGCCTAGCTGCTTGGCTCATAAAAAGTTTGGCTAAGTTAATATTTCAGTGCGTATAGGTTAATTTCACCCAATATAAACTTTAGCCACATATTTCCAACATTCTGCTCAAGAACTATAGGCTGTCCATGAATTGTTGCACTATGAAATTGATCGTCAATACTATGCCCACGTGGGTTCCAAAATTGTATCCGTAATGACAAATAACTTTAACAAGCTAACAGTCACTAAACTGACTCATGTCTAGAAACAGGTGGAAATTTGATTTTGCTTCATCAGAAGGATTTTCTTTGTTTCATCATCCTCATCTAAATTATCAGCTCTCATGGAGTTTAAAAGCCCATTCACTTCCTTACCAACGGCAATATATGAATTGAGCAACGCATGATACATCTGTCTATCTAATGGCATGACAGATCTTAACAAATTTAGAGCTTTTGTGATGTCCTCATAGCTGCCTTTCTCCCCCACCAAACTCAGCATTTTTGTAGTAATCTTGGAATTAAGCCTCCCCTCCTTGTTCCCATCATGTAAAGAGAGAGCCACTTTCATAGATCCCAAAGCATTCTCTACCTCTCCCTTCTCCAGATATCCTGCTGCCACTTTTCCCCAGCTGTTTGGTGTAGAAGCCTTTCCATTTTCCATCAAAGATTGTAGCATGGCTTCAGCCTCTTCACATAACCCCTTTTCCGTGTATCCAACAATAACTGCATTGGGAACACGAAAATCATAGCAATTCCCAGAAGCCTCCCACTCTTTTAACACTTTCTCTGCTTCTTCAAGCTCACCAAGCTTTACCAACGACTCTATCATATTTATGTAATCCCGGTTAAGACACCTCTTACAGGCATTCTTCTCAAGATCCCATAATCTTAGAACCTCATCTCTGTTTCCCAGCCTAGCATGGAGAGAGATAACATGGTTATAGCCAGCACCGTCTTTAGTATTTAGTGATTCTAGCCTTTCCTCAGCTTTCTTGAGGACTTCATTTGCTTTATACTCTAGGCCATTCTTAATATAGAAATCCGCCACAACTGCATATGTGTTCCAGTCCATTGTGATGTGGGTTTGGCTTTCCATTTCATTCAACATCTTC
>CAVNYN010241213.1:0-16267 GCA_963692815.1 Nyctanthes arbor-tristis | reverse complement strand
TCCATACAGAACTATGTTTACTGGTAAACTAGTTTCACTATCTGAGCAACAAAGAATTGATTGTATGAATATTGATGATGCTTGCCAAGGCAGCTGGGTGGAGCAAATATTTGATTTTGTTGAGAAGAAATTTGCTATTCAATTGTTGCGGCTGCACCTCACCAATCATACCAACCTTTCCACTAGAATAATCTTCGTGGTAACTATGCTTTTGCAAAAAGTCAACTTTCTTGTAACGCTTTTTAATCAATTCAACAAGGTATGGGCTGCCACTGGCTGCCTTTCTTGATTACCCAGTGGTGATCTTTGTTTCTGTATAAACATATGAAAACAAACAAATATGGGCAACATGTGCTGCATTGATTATATAAAACAATTACAACCTAAATCAACAATGCTTAAATATTTCTTTAAAAAAAACCAATGCTTAAAGATTCCTTTTAAAAAACAATGCTTAAAGATTCGTATGCCAACGCAAACTCATGCATTGTAGATGATGTTAATGGAACAACCAATCCTGGACTGCCACCATTCTGGATCAGTTTAACCAAAAACCCGTTTATTTATTTATTATATTTTTCCCCTATTTCCTTGCATATATAGTTGGGGTGCCTTGTGTCTATATGTTTTAAGGAAGAAGAAGGGAAGGAAAGAAATTAAGAGAAAAATTAAAATTAAAAAGAGAGAGAGAGAGAGAGAGAGAGAGAGAGAAGATGTGTTGTGGTGATTGCCGCCCTTTGGGGTTTCTCCTCGGCCTCCCCTTCGCCTTGGTCTCGCTTCTCCTCTCGCTAATAGGCGTCGTAATCTGGATTTTCGGGTAAGTATTACATGCTTGATAGATAGGATTGGACCTGACACATAAAATTACGTTCTTTTTTGATGGATTGAAACTAAAGCATGATTGTGTTGCAGGATTATGCTGAGTTGTTTGTGTCCTTGTTGCTTGTGCGTAACGGTGTTGGTAGAGTTCGCTCTGGCTTTAGTGAAGGCTCCATTTTCAGTCATGAAGTGGTTCACCGAGCAGATTCCGTGCTAGGTCAGATGTAATGAAGATTAATCAGAATATATTTCAGAAGTCTGATTCATTAAATTTAATTAATTTGTTACGGAATAATCTCTATATTCTATTGAGCTTTTGAATTCTTGTGGATTATTTCAGCGGTTAGTTCCGATTTATTTTCGTAGTTAGTTACGAATTTATTGTAGTTTCTTTATTATTATGAATTATATGATGTCTCTCTTCTTTATTTTCTTGAAACTGGATTTTTACATGCACGGCAATTCAATTCAAATTATTATATCAGAATTCATGATTAGCTGTTGATGTGTTCGACACTCATGTAATGGCACCGCATGTATAAGTGGATTTAATCATCTTTAAAAATTTAGGCACGTGACACCAATACATGTATGGTCTACGTGTTAACATTGTAAGAATGTAATCATTCTTGAAAATTTCCAGCTTCCTAATATAGAGGATATGACTTGCAAAGATAGAAGTGAAAATGACTTGTGATGGTCTCGCTGAGAAAGAAGAGAATAGAAGTAATAAATTTTTTGTTAACGTACACGGATTCACTTAGGTGGAAGAATTATTGGAGGCGGCTATGTCAAAGGTGAAATTTGCTATTCAACCCAGTTGCGTGATGAAAAGCAACGGAGAGCTAAGAGATAAAATACATGTGAACAAGTCTTGAACTTACACATGTAAGATTACTTGTAAGATGCTTGTTCAAATCACATTTTTAATAACACCGCACCACTTTGATCAAATCCCACCAATGTCTATGAGACTAAAAATAAAAAGATTTATTCTTTTAGAGAAAAAAAAAGAAAAAAAAAAAGAGCATATCCAGTGTTGAGGAAAACCTAACAATGCCGAATATTGTATGAATTTAAGGGAATTTCCCCAACAATGGCAATAGCCTATGAATTTAAGGAGCCAAAAACCTATAATGAGGGTGGAAATGGGATAATGAGGGACCAAATTTAGCCACCCTGTCCAACAAAATCTTCATAAACAAATTAAATCTGGCCACATGTCCAAATTTATTATTATCAAAATTAAACATATTTAACAATATAAAAATTTTGAGAAATGAGAAAAAAGGAGCACATTACATGCAATGGCAACAACTTGTATAGGAACAAAATGCAAAAGGAAAACAAATAAAATAATAATAATAATAATAATAATAATAATAATAATAATAATAATAATAATAATAATAATAATAATAATGCTAAAGGAAAAGTTTCACGTCAAATGCATGAACAATGGAATACATGCAACAGTTATTCGTTAGCTCAACAACTTGGAATAATGGAATATTAATTACTCATTGCAACGAACATATTAATTAATGAGCGTTAATTTAAAAAAAAAAAAAAGAATCATGCCAAAAACACCTCCCCGTGCGTTTTACCGTGTGCATTATCTAGAAATATAAGTTTTTTTCCTACAGTTTTTTCCCCTTTTACTTTATCCCCAACTACTAGAAGTGCTCCAAGACAAACTAAAATAGTGCTCTAAATCCATCACATATCTGTTATACACTCAGGGTCAGAATTTTTTTATTTTTTTATTTTTTGGGAAGGAAGATAGAATAGACTTTTATTAAGATGCCAAAAAAAAAAAAAAAAAGAAGACGCAAAAGAGCGTACAAGACTCAGCCCACTGGGCCCAAACACAACACAACAAACAAGACCCAAAACAACACAAAACACAGGCCGACAAAAGGGGGGCTTTTATCGGCTCAAAACCAAACAGCGAATCCTAGCCCAGATGGTCCACAGTGACCCGGCCCAAACAACATACACAGACTTCAACGGGGGTGGGGTGTCAATTTAACCCACCAACTCATGAATCTGTGGGACCTGCCTTTAATAGAATTGACTCATCGCGCCGAATTGGGTTGGGGACAGATATGGGGCAATATTTTTTGCCCCGCCATGGGTCTGGACGGGTCTGGGTAAGCTTGGACATGCCCCATGGATCCGTGACCCGTCAATAATTTTCTTTTTTTTTTTAAAATAAATTCAATTCTAAAAATTTGTAGGGATTTAATTCTATATGGTTTTTGAAAAGTCGGAGAAACATCAAACAATTAAACAATAAAATAGTATATGTGTCTCCATTGTTCTTTTCAATTTCTAAGTTTGTAAGGTAAAATTGTGGAGATTTTAACTTTTTATGGTATTCAATTCATCTTTCAGTTTGCGCTCATTAATTGATAATGCGTTACGCATGACATAAAGAAGAAAAATTCATGGGTCATTTCGTGGGTTATGGTGGCATCCACCCGTGGCCCATGGCTTGACCTGCCTTGAGCCGCCCCAAGAATTTGTGGGTTTGGGCTGATATAGGGTAACTTCAAGACTCGTGAGGCGAGTCCAGGGTACGATGACCTACCTAGAACCTGCCCATTGCCATTCCTAGTAGGGGTGGGGATTTGATATTTCCGGAATTGAAACCAATGGTAAAATCCAAAATACACCAACAGAGAGTTTTCAGGGAATGAAATCTACATCTTCTTTCAATATTGTCTCGCGTCCTCGCCTCCTGGACGCTATCAATAGCACAAGCAATTAGAAAAGCAGGGTTGTCGTTCCACATTTTCTCCATAAAAATTGTTCTACTCATTTTTTGTTTTGGGATGTATGGGTAGAACCTAGAGAAGATGATAAAGTCAAAAATGGAGTTGTGATGTTCCTCTTCAAATATTTCTATTGAAATGAGTCTTTCCTTCAGTTCTCACAAGGATGTGGGTTTCGAAAAGAAGACCTTAGCATACGGATATGGATCCAATATGATATCCATGGCCGTTTTTAAGATGGATTTTGGGAGGGTAATGTGTACTCAGGGTCAAAACTTACCTACCCTAAATCCAACCAATAGTTGCTTGAGACCTGACGAGCTGGGTATCATCAGATAAGCTTTGAGATGTGATCGGTGAAAAACCTAAGCAATACTAGATCCTAGAGCTTCCAAATTGGCGTTGTTAAATGGAGGTGTTAGTTACATATTAAAATTAATGCTCCGTTGTTTGTGTTAGTAATAATATTGTTAAAGGAATTTTTCTTGGTTGAGTGTTAAATTTAACAACTATTTTAACGTTGAATTGATTTTTTTTTTTTTTGGTTTAACATTGAATTGACATATTAATATCTTGAAAAATTCTTTTTAAAGTTTGACTAATAAATTTTGACAATAATGTGGTCCACTTGAGTTTGAGAGTGAAATTTGCTTTAAATGTACCTTTAAAAAAAATTAATGCATTAAATGTAACACTAAAATTAACTAGGATAACCACTAATAATTACAATTATGTAACAACAATACATTAATACCAACGTAGTTGCTCTTAAAACAACCACTAAATACAATTATGTAGCTAATTAACCCGCCATTTAGTAATCTTCTCTATTAAAAAACAAGAACACAATTATCATCATTAAAAAAATCCTAATCAAGCGCCTCCGGTTCCAACCATTGGTCAATCCCAAGAACCCACGTAGCACACTAATTACCGCCGGGTTTCTTAATCCCAAACCACTAAACATTGTATTTAGAAATTGAAAACCAAGACGCCTCTGGTTTTCAAGAACTGCTCTTTTCACAAGCAGCATTATATTCCACTTTAGCTCCAACGTTGTACGCTTTCTACCTCAGAAATCAGTCGTTTGGTCCCACAAAGGCCATCCTTTTCCAGCTAATTGACTACTAATCAATATCTTAATCCATGGACGAACTGTGTTTGGATTCCAAGAAATAAAAATCAATAGGAAAATCATAAAAGGTGTGGCAGTATTGGATTGTTCCGATCCACACTGCTCAGCCCACCGTCTTTAACTATACCAAAATTTCAAGCAGACGAACTAGTATTTATACTTGTAAGAAACATCCTTCAAATAATCTGTAAACCCAAAAGTTTCTAGAATTTTGATACCCAGAAAATTTTAGAGTTTTTTGATCTCCGGACTAGAAGTGGAGAATAGATGGAAGCTAGTAATGGAATCGGCTCGGGAGTTCCTGCGGCTGCAATCCAGGCTCGCCCGTCGAGTGGGACTATGGGGTGCCACTTGGCTCGGCGGCTAGTCCAGATAGGCGCGAAGGACGTGTTCTCAGTTCCAGGGGATTTCAACTTGACCTTGCTGGACCACCTCATAGCCGAGCCGGAACTCAATTTGATCGGCTGTTGCAACGAGCTGAACGCGGGCTATGCAGCTGATGGCTATGCGCGGGCCAAAGGGGTGGGAGTGTGTGTGGTGACCTTCACCGTCGGTGGGCTCAGTGTTCTTAATGCAATCGCCGGAGCTTACAGCGAGAATTTGCCGGTGATTTGCATTGTCGGAGGGCCCAATTCTAATGACTATGGAACCAACCGGATTTTGCATCATACTATTGGATTGCCGGATTTCACTCAGGAACTCCAGTGTTTCCAGACAATAACCTGTGCTCAGGTCAGTTTATTTACAATTTTACATTCCCTTCCCGTTAGAAGATTTTATCAGAGCGTGGTTAAAAGTGCCATCATACAAGAAAGACCCTTCTAAGAAAAATGAAGTATGAATTATGGCTATCCGAAATGAACATTTAGTTCTGTTTTTATCAATGTCTAGATGTCCAGTTAAGAATCACGATCTCCATTTTAAGATGCATAAAACAGCTAGCTTATTTGATTCTCTTTATAATTTCACTTACCTCTTATACAACTGCTCATTTATAACCACAAATTTAAAACTTCTATTAAATCTGCATTACTCATTTCACCTCATTATAATTTCTCATTATAAATCAGTATCAATAATGAGAATCAAACAACCACTTAAACTTGACTGGCATGAGTACAAAGTCAACTAAATGATCATTTTTACGTCAATCCATGGTTATGTAAAGACTCAATAAAACCATATTTGAAAATCACCTTGAACAGAGTTGATTTGGCATTCCCCTTCCTTTCTGGTTTCTTACTTGTTTAAGTGGAATCGCATTGCTCCAGTGAATTGTGTCCATTTTTATCTAATCCCTGGATTCATAAAGATGGCCACGATTGCCCAGCAATTCCAAATGTTGCCAGCTACATTTTCATATTTTACATTGCATCTACAAAATCATGCACAAACATATGTAATGTCACACCAGAAGTACTCAAAAAGATTTAAGTTTTTTTCAATTGTCTTGCTGGTAAAGTGAACTGGAGTGGAAAAGTTCACAGAGTTCTTGTTCATCGTGGATTCCAGTTTGACGAATATGCATTGTGTTACATGTGAATGGCAATTGATAACTCAATTTTCATCTAGCAGGCAGTTGTTAATAACATGGATGATGCACATGAGTTGATCGACACTGCTATTTCAACTGCTTTGAAGGAAAGTAAGCCAGTTTACATAAGCATAAGCTGTAATTTGCCTGGACTTGTTCACCCAACTTTTGCTCGAGAACCAGTTCCCTTCTTTCTTGCACCGAAGTAAGTATTCTACTCTGCATTCTTAAGTTAATCCATCCTATCTTGCAGTAAATTAGAATGTTAGAAGGGAGTAGGAGCGGAACTCGATATGAATCCGAAACAAAATCACAACTCCATGATTCCTGTCCTGTATATTCTTTTATTTATACGCTCATTAGGTAATGTCATGTGCATGGTGAAAGCTGATTCAAGAAATTTATTTTTAAGTTGTTTCTAAACGTTATGATCACCAAGAAAAACAGTAAGCATTGGATGTTGGTTCAGAACTTTGTTGACTAACTGACTAAGTAAGAAACAAGGGTGTCCATTATCAAATTTAAACGCATGGCCTTCTTAAGGAAAGAAGAATTTGAGCTACAGATGCAAATACTGATTTCATGTTATGATTTATTTTCTTGCAGGGTCAGCAATCAACTTGGTTTAGAAGCAGCAGTTGAAGCAACAGCCGAGTTTCTGAACAAAGCCGTGAAACCAGTCATTGTGGGTGGCCCAAAACTAAGAGTGGCAAAGGCCCAACGGGCCTTTGTCGAGCTCGCAGACGCATGTGGCTATCCAATCGCTATAATGCCATCGGGAAAGGGACTTGTTCCTGAGCAACATCCACATTTTATTGGGACATACTGGGGTGCAGTTAGCACCAGCTTCTGTGGGGAAATAGTTGAATCTGCTGATGCATACGTCTTTGTCGGCCCTATCTTCAATGATTACAGCTCAGTTGGATACTCTCTGTTAATTAAAAAAGAGAAGGCAGTCATTGTACAACCAAAGCGTGTGACAATTGGTAATGGCCCTTCATTTGGTTGGGTTTTCATGACAGATTTTCTGACAGAATTGGCGAAAAAGCTAAAGAAGAACAGCACTGCTGTGGAAAATTACCGTCGCATATATGTGCCTCCCGGTATTGCTCTAAAGCGTGAGATTGATGAACCACTCCGTGTCAACATTCTTTTCAAGTACATTCAGGTAAAGTAAAATCCTGATTCTATAATTAGAAGAGATTAAATGTCAACATATTAGTCTATGATCAACTGCATGACAAATTCCTGGATAGATACTTGGTTTTTCATGTCTCATGCACAGCAAGAGATGCAGCATTCTTGTTTTTTCTTCTATTTAAATCCAGTTTATTTACAGGAAATGCTGAGTGGAAATACTGCAGTAATTGCAGAGACAGGGGATTCATGGTTCAATTGTCAAAAGCTTCGCCTCCCTGAGAACTGCGGGTAAGCTAAGCCTGTAATCAAATGTTGGTAGTTTTAAAATAAGTTTACTGAGTTGAATTAACATATATTTGAATCTCATCTGTATGGCTATATGAGCCATCTGAAGTATTATTTTCATAAAAATATCTTGGCTCAATTTAGTACTTTCACTGCACCGTATCAAGATACCTTCTGATGATGCAAGATTCCTTTCTTATGCAGGTATGAATTTCAGATGCAATATGGATCCATTGGGTGGTCAGTCGGGGCAACACTCGGTTACGCTCAGGCTGCAAAAGATAAGCGGGTTATTGCTTGCATTGGTGATGGAAGTTTCCAGGTTTGTGTCACTCAATTGCCTAGAGAGCTTTCGTCTTGATTTCTGCTTTTTCAGAAAGCAAAAGGAACAATGACATTTAATCATTTTATAAGCTGAAAATATTTACACGAGTCATGAGAATTGCCGACAGCTTGATCATTAACCAATAACTTCATCATTTTGTAGGTTACCGCTCAGGATATTTCCACCATGATAAGATGTGGACAGCCGAACATTATATTTCTCGTCAATAATGGAGGATATACGATTGAAGTAGAGATTCATGATGGTCCATACAATGTGATCAAGAATTGGAACTACACCGCTCTTGTGGATGCTATCCACAATGGTGAAGGCAAATGCTGGACTACCAAGGTTAGCATAAATCAAGTTCGTGTTACTTGTCTGTCTATAGCTATAATAACGGGGAAAAATTGAGTAGAACCGAAAAGAGAGGGGAAAAATATATATCTATCTTTATGTATATATATTCAGTTGCATAACATATATGATTGTTGGAACTATCAGGTAAAAACAGAGGATGAACTGGTAGAAGCAGTATCAAAGGCAACAGGAACGTATAAGGATTCTTTGTGTTTCATTGAAGTTTTTGTGCACAAGGATGACACTAGCAAAGAATTACTAGAATGGGGATCACGTGTTTCTGCTGCTAATAGTCGACCTCCTAATCCTCAGTAACCACTTGATGCTTCTGAAAGCACTCAACAGAACGCTAAACTTCAAGTTTACTTGGCTTGAACTTCTGGTCCAGCATCGCAAATGGGAAAAAACCAGAATGGAAATTTTTTTTTCTTGTTATTGTTGTTTGTTTTATGTTTTAAATGTAGTTTGAATGTATTGTGAATATAACAAAATGCTGCTTCTTGAGTCCTTAAAATCAAAATAATGTTGGATGATTGAACCACTTGTCTAAATAAAAGCACATAATGCTGTTCTGGACAATTAGGGCACCCAAGACATTTTGTTTCCGTTTCATCCCTATTCAGTTTTTTTTAACAAACATGCTTGTTTTTCTTTTTCATTTTTCCTTGGGTTATGGGGGTTTGCATTGGTGATGTGTTTACGTAATATATTTTTGAAATTTGAGACAGGGGCTTGGTGGAAGGGGCAAATGAGGGCATTTTTTCGCGTTCTTTTTTCTTTTTATCTCGGTCTCCTATTTCTTCTCTCTTTTATTTTTAATTTTTTGACTGGATCTCTATTTTCCTTTGGACACAAAGATTGGCTATTGAGAAAATAGTCCTTAGGAGAAAATGTCAAATGTTCTATGCTTCTTCATATTTTACTACATGGATAAAAGTGCAAAAATGCACAATATTAGAGTCTGCTTGATAATACTAAAAATAAGGTTTTTTTTTTTTTTTTAAGAGAGGAACTAAATGGATTTGATATGTGTGAATAAAGAAACAAAGGAAGTGGGCTCAATGTTTTTTCCAATTAAAATCTTTCAAAAGCCATGTTTACATGTAACTAAAAATCGATTATCCTATACGGTAGTTGCACTCCTATATAACGAAAAGAGATGTTTGTGGATTAAAGTGCTCCAAAAAATTGAGCGAGGGTGAAATTGAGCAAAATTCAAAGGCTGGAGGCTGACGCTGTCAATGGGTAAATGGATCAAAATTAGATCCTGGACCAAGCAAGTGGCCCACTATCCCACACTCCAGGCCCAACCTAAATGGGCCCAAACCCAAAAATAAATCCAAATCAATCTCTCCTGTCTTTTGTCTTTTGACCAGAGTTGCTGTTGCAGGCTTCCGGCCTTCCATTCAGGCTACAATCGCACTGTTACAGAGGATTGGGGTAAACCGTAAACTGCTTTTTGAACCTTATTTTTATATATGCGCTCTGTGTGTACATAAAATTTTGGCGAATATATATTAAAATTTATTGTGAATTTAAATTCAGGTGTGGCTTCAATATGCAGCGTGTTGAATTGTTGAATATCTGTTAACTTTTAGTGTATATGTGGAAATTCTTTTCATCCTCTTAGCCTATTGTTTGGGTACCTCTTGTATCCTTTTACTCAACAAAATGAGAGCATAATCTCTCTCAAGGGCGGAACCAGGGGTGCTCCCCTGGTCCCAGGCACAGGGGAAATTGGGTCGGGCTTCAAAGAAGAATTTTTTTTTTATATATTTGGGCTAGGGGGAAAAGTTTTTGGGGTAGGGAAAGAAACTTAAGGCCCTAAATCAACTTAGCCCAATTCTTAAAACCCAAATTCTAGCCTTCTGCCTTTCCCTTCGGCCTTTTCCCTTTCCCAGGCGTGAGACTCAACCGAGACACCAATTCCCCAATTGAAATCGCTAGTTAGACCCCTCAAAAATAGTACCAAGCCACCGAGGCAACCACTCCAAAATTCCGACCGGCGTGTTGCAGTGGCGCTGACTGTTGGCGACTGGCGAGGCTGGCTACTGGCGTAGCGGCGGCGAGGCTGGCTACTAGCATAGTGGCAGCGAGGCAGACCGGCAGCAGCGTTGGTGCACGAACTGGGAAGCAGCAGCGGACAGAGCACAGAGAGTCAGAGACACGGCCGAGTCGACAATGCTGCAGCCAGGAGTTCGACTTTGAGGCTCGAGCTTGACCCATCGACCTTGCTCTTCTTCATTCTGAAATCTGAGGCAGTGAGGCTTGATTCTTGAAGGTAATTCATATTCCTTGCCTCTAGGTTGTGATTTATGAACAAAACTAATGATTAATTGAAAGGCTTTGTTGACATTACAATAAATTATAAACGAGTTGAAGGAAGATTAAGGAATAGAATAGTTGAGTTGAGTTGAGTAATTGACTAACTTCAGAACTTGGATAGTTCATAGTTGGATTTATAAACAATTGGGCTTGACTTGAACTCTTGAAGGCTTTGTTGGTGTTGGTGAATGAGATGACTTGACTGAGAATGACTTGAGTTGAATTCTTGAAGGCTTTGTTGGTGTTGGTGAATGAGAATGACTTGAGTTGGAGTTGTTGAACAACTGCTTGCTTGATGCTTCTGCTTGATTTTAATTTGAGTTGGTGAATGGTGAAATTGACTGTTTCTACTTTATTTTAGCTTGGTGAATGACTTACTTTTATAGCAGTTAGTTTAATTTGGTTAATTCGTTAGGGTATGAACTATGAACTAATGAATAATGATTATGAATTATGATTTATGAAATACTTTGTTGAATTGTGGAATGAGTGGTTGAAAACTTGAATTATTGATTCTTTTAACTACCTTGATTGTATAGATTTCGTTATGGGCTCACATCAACCTCCTAGCAAGAAAGGCAAAACAACTTTGCATTCTTTCTTCAGGCCTATAAGAAATGCTACACAGAATGTATAGATTACTTTTTAGCTTTGTATTAGATTTTGAATGGTTGAACACTTTTTTCTAATGTACTTGAGTTAGTGTTCTCTTTTGAAAAATTAGTATTTACATAAATGGGTTTTTGATCTTTTGGTTCATCGTGCTGGCTATTCCCTGATCTCTCTGCTTGTTTTAGGGTAAGGTGCCCCAGGATCCACAGCACATGCAGAACTCCCACTGTCCAAAATCCAGATGGAAGGAAGATGATAAATGGCAAAATACCCCACATCAAATACTTGATGCCGGCAAACAAAAGTTTCTTGCCAAGGGAAATTAACCACTTGTTAAACCCACCAACAGGTTTTTCTCTTGCATCGGCTCTACAACATTACATCAACTCAGATAATCCTTTCCATGGCCAAAAGATCCATTCCTACATCCTCAAAACTGGGTTTGAACCCAACGTCAATATTTCCATAAAGCTCCTTATTCTTCACCTCAAAAGTCATTGCTTGCATTATGCCCGCCAGGTGTTTGATGAACTGCCTTGGAAAACTTTATCAGCGTATAACTACATGATATCTGGGTATGTAAAAGATGGGCTTGTTGAGGAGTCTTTTAACTTGGTTAGAAAGCTGTGTTATTCAAAAGAAAAACCTGATGTGTACACGTATTCTATGGTCCTCAAGGGGTCAACTAGTGGGGATATAGCATCTGTAGGGCGGGAGGTGCACGCACAGATTTTGAGATCCGATATTGAGGCTGATGATGTTCTTTGCACGGCTTTGGTTGATTCATATGTGAAGAGCGGTAGAGTGGAGTGTGCAAGAAGAGTGTTTGATTTGATGTTGGAAGAGAATGTGGTTTGTTCGACGTCAATGATCACGGGTTACATGAACTATGGTCATGTTGAAGATGCTAAGGATGTGTTTGAGAAGACGGTTAAGAAAGACGTGGTCGTTTACAATGCTATGATTGAAGGTTATAGCAAGTCAGTTGAAACAGCTAATAAGGCGATAGAGATTTATATTGAAAAGATCGGCTAAGATTTAGGCCCACCATATCAACTTACGCAAGCATCATTGGAGCTTGTTCTATGTTGTCAGCATTTGAAATGGGTCAGCAAGTCCATGCACGAATAACAAAAACAGAGTTCTTTATGGAGATTAAAGTTGGAAGTGCTCTATTAGACATGTATTCCAAATGTGGGCGAATTGAGGATGCTCAACGCATTTTTGATCACATGCCGACAAGGAATGTGTTTTCATGGACTTCCATGATTGATGGATATGGGAAGAATGGAAATCCAGAGGAAGCACTCCGGTTATTTGATAGCATGTTAGTGGAGTGTCCTACTGGGCCAAATTATGTTACATTTCTTGGTGCTATATCTGCTTGCGCCCATTCAGGATTAGTTGCTAAAGGAAAGGAGATCTTTCAGACCATGTGCAGAGATTATTCAATGAAGCCGAGAATGGAGCACTATGCTTGTATGGTTGATCTCTTAGGACGTGCTGGATGTTTGAATCAAGCACTCGAGTTTGTAATGCAAATGCTTGAAAAGCCAAATTCCGATGTATGGGCAGCTTTGCTTTGTTCTTGCAGACTGCACGGTGATGTTGAGCTGGCTAACATAGCTGCGAATGAGCTTTTCAAGGTTAGCACTGAGAGTCGACCTGGGGCTTATGTTGCATTATCCAATACATTAGCTGAGGCTGGAAGATGGGATAATGTAAGTCAACTCAGGGAGTTGATGAAGGTAAGGGGTATATCGAAAGGTACTGGCTTCACTTGGATTGAAACTGAGGTTGGTTTAGAAGCTTTCCATGCTGGGCAGTAGTTGTGAGATAATGGTAATATATGAGTAACACTGCGAGATATATATTCCTTGACAGTTATAAGTCTCTAGTATTTTGTAGTTTGCAAAATGTTGAGGCACCAGCTCACCATTGATAAGAATATAATCAGTGATTTCTATTATTCTTGGCCCCAGAGGTATTGACATATATTCTTGTAGTTGCAAATGAAGCATTCTGGGTTGAGTTGTGGGCTCACAGTCGTGCCATGAGATCGAGATCACTCTTGATCATTCCCTGTGAAAAGCAAAGAGGAAGATGTTTATCAAGGTCTAAGCAGCATGATTTAAAAAATCCAGAAAATTTCTTTGCTGAAAGAAGACAACTTGATAAATTGACATGAAGACTTTATGGATGAACCCAAGTTGCCAACAACAAATGATGATAGAGTCTTAATCTAAGAAGCTGCAGACATGGGCTTGTTTTATAGTCTGAAGGCACCCATCCAAGTGTTGACAGAGAACTTGAGAAGCTAGCTATGCTCTCTTAACACAGAAAGAAAATTGTCATCATTTTACAACCAAACCATGCAACTATTAGCAATAGCTTTTCCTTCGGTTGTGTTTCCATGACAGATTTTCCAACGGAATTGGGCAAAAAGCTGGGGAAAGGTGCCTTTTTGGAGGAACATTGTCAAATATATTTTCTTCCAGGTATTGCTTTGGAGCAAGAGAACAGCGAACCACTCCAAGTGATTATTCTATTATCTGTACAATACAAGCACATCCTGGTAAAGAACAAGTGTAAAATTTTATCTGGTTTCATTTTCTGCATGTGGTTTTTTATTGTTGAATGGAAGCAATAATCTGATTCTATTCTTACAGCACATTTGGAATGTGTTTCCTAGATACAAGTTCAATCTGTCTCCCATGCTGGGAGAAAACAAATAATTGTGAGTGAACCGACTTTGTATCAAATTGAATTGTATGCTTTTACTCCGTCATCTATTTTATGATATATATGGTAAGTAAGAAATCATGATATTTTTTATAAGACTTTTGGGAAGGAAATATGTCATACATGAAATGAAGTAGGTTGCCTGCCATGAACAAGTTGCTGGAGATAAATGAATTATAGTTTATTGCAGTGATAATTTGTAACAGGAAAATTGAATTATACTGAATTAACATGCAACTGTGAATTCGAGCTGCATTTGACTTGCTGAAATGAAAGAGTTGAACTATCAGTGTTCGTTTTTTCTTTCTTCGGTGTGGGGAGTTGTGTGTTGATGTGCTCTCTCTCTCTCTCTCTCTCTCTCTCTCTCTCTCTCTCTCTCTATAGCTCTCCTCACTTGTGCTGTAGTAGTTTTGATCACCTGTTAGATGTCTGGCAAAATTATCCCCATGCTGGGAAGATTCTCAATTAAATCAAATTAGTGAGAGATTATATATTGCTACTTTAAATTAGCTAAATGAGAAATGAAGTTGATTTTATGGGAAATGACTGAACTTTAGCTAAATGATAAATCATGAGCTTCAATCCGTCTCAAATTGATCTCACGCTTTAATAATTGTGTGGCACCATATCTTCCTTTTTCTTTCTAGACTAGAATAGAAAAAAGTAATATTATTTAGCATAATTATTGCTTAACATCATATTAAGATGACATTAGCCAATGAATTCTTAGCCTAATTAGTTAGAGGCTTACAGTTGAGGTCCTGAGACGTAGAGATCACATATTCGATCCCCCTATGTGGGGGTTTGTCTACATTTTTTATGTAGTTTGATTTCTTGTAATCCTCTTTCTAGGATTTATATTGTTGATTTATGTGCGCTGTGTTTCAGAAGCATATATATCTATATGTACTTGTACTGTCATGATGCGGATTGTAATTGTACTTAAAAAAAAATGACACTAAATGATAAGTTAAATTAAGTTTTTTATTCATACATTTAATTATATATATCTTTTAATATTATATTATTATCACAAATTGATTTTAAGCATAACTGGTGTTACATAATATTATTTAAAAAAAAAGGACACCAATGTTACATAATATTATTAAAAAAAAAAAAGACTTCTGTTGGTGGTAGTTGAGGAAAATGGAGCTGCAAATGTAGGGACATTTCGGGATGGGGAATGAGTGATGGTTGAGTGGTTGTTGCAACCAAAATGAAATTTATTTTATTTTATTGTTTTATTTATTTATTTTGGGTGGTGGTGTATAGTGGCCGCAATGGTGGCTATTGGCTAACATGAAATGATTTTTAGTTTTCAAATTAGAATATCTTCTCTAATAAAAAATATATTATTATTTTCTTGATTTCAAGAGAAAATAATAATAAAAAATTATTGTGTCATTTGACATTTGCTTTTAGCTACTTTTAGAAAATCTTCTCAGGTAATGAACTGTGTGAGGAATAAAAAATTATTGATTTCCATATCATCCACAACCTTTACTGGTGGTATTAGTTAGGTTCTTAATCTTTTTTTCTCCCAACCTATTGGGTCCTCAATATGTCATTAATTCACATAAATGGTATTTTTTAACGGTTTCCTTCAATTTTTCAGTTAACTCCTCAACTGAATTATTATTATTATATTGTGACCTTTTTAAAATTAAAAACAAAAGGGTTTAAAATAAAAAAAAAAAATATAAACTTCTGGCGGCAACACGGAGGGAGATTTTTTGGTTGCTAGAAACAGTAGCAAGAGGGGGCTTCCCCCTTGTGAGCTGCTTCTGTCTCTGGCGGCTCAACTAACTTGGTTCAAAGATTTTTTTGTCTAAATTCTGCCACACACTTGAGAGTACGTAACGACAATGCCTAACTATGTTTATGATAATGATTTCCTTCATGCTATATATTTTTTTTCTTTTTATATTTACAATGTCAAAAAAAAAAAAAAAAAAAAAAGAAAGCATTTTGGGCCCATTTGAAGGGCCCAATGCCCACCATCCCCTCCCGGGGCCTGCTCGGGGGACTGCCCCTATGTGCTATTTCTTTCACAAATTTTGGTTTCAAAACAATTATGTTGTTTGCATCTTTGCCTTTGTGTGCGTCCCTTGGTTGATAGCCTTATGTGGACAGCTACTCTACATGCTACTCCGTCCACATATGCATTCTATCATTTTGCATTTCACACTTACTACAGCCACGTGAAATTC
>CAVNYN010241207.1:0-24407 GCA_963692815.1 Nyctanthes arbor-tristis | reverse complement strand
GTCCTACGATTTAAAATTCACAGGATTGACAGAAAAGTTTTGCATGTTGGTGAGGAACTGTGGAAGGAAACATTGCCATTACAAATGGGTTCATGCCTCTATGAATTGAAAGGGCTAAAACCCTAGACTTGGTATGAAGTGAAGATATCTTATCCGGCTTCTGTATGTAGGCGGATCTCCATCTATTATTTATAGTTCAAACCTGTGGTAAAAACATGAAATAATATGATTAAAATTTAAATCTTTAACAGATACCCTCGAGTTTCTCTTTACAACTAAAGAGAGGTAGTTTAATCACGGGGCTGAATATGGGAAGAAAATTGCTCAATACAGAAAAGTTGATTTTCAGGACAGAATAGATACTTTTAGTGACAAAGTTAGCTAATGCATCACTGGCCTATTGGATGACTTCCCTATTCTGCTGAGGATTTAATTTTTGGCAATTTCTACTTTTTCAGCATGGATTGCATATTTTGGTAAATGTCAAGCCTGAAGGAGTTGTTGCAATAGCTGGACAAAAGGAGAGGAAATTCGTCATATTCAATATAGGTAACCTAAAATTTCATTTTAGTTTGTAGCCTCTGTAGCTTAGCATCGATCCATGCTTCTTTGAGTAATATAATCAATTTTACCTAATGATAACAATGGCTAGCATACCCAGGAGATGTACTTTATTTGATGATAAGTAATAAGCTATATTGAAGAATTCAAGTATCTAATTATGAGCTAACCTCCTCTGAACCAACACAAAGAAAAGTGAGGATTCACTGTATCAGGCTTGTGCATGTCAACACTTTTTTAATTTGTATTTGCCAGTTACCAAATTTTTAATGTGAAGTTATTCTTTATCCATATTGTTCTATACTTGCTTCGTCTAGAGAGTAGAGCCTGAAATTGTTGCCTTTGCCTGAGTTTGGGTAAGTTTAGTGCAATGTTTGCACATACCCGCCCCCCCACCCCCGGCCCGTGAAGTTAGACTCAATTCAAACGGATTAAGAAACTGTTATCAATGTAATTGGGAAGTAAAAGTTATTTTTTCTTGAAATACCATAATTTATATTAACCATTTATTTGGATTCGTCTAACGATGTAAACTAAATGAGGATATGTTAGGAAAAAGAAGAAAAAAATTAAATACTCTCAATAAAGCGAGCTGGTTACAATCTGGGACCAACAGGAAAAGGAAATCAAGGTTATTTTTGTGGGACAGAGGGACTAATAGCATATAGAGTTGAAAAATGTGCTAAACTACTTGAACAACATCAGAAGATCAATATGCCTAAAATAGTTTGGGATTCCAGTTGACTAAAAGATCGATGAGTTAACACATTTGGGTGTTCACTTCTTCATCAAGCAGCTTGAATTTAGGATTTTCGAGCTGATAATTTCACAAATTATCTAGAGAGTATCAGGTTACTTTTGCTAAACATCATGTTCACTACTAGGGCAAATGGGAAATGAATAAGAGTTCAAATTTTAATTTCTTTAAGAAATTCAACCCAAGCTGATAAAACCTATAGGTTGGCTCCAACAGGTGTGAAATGTCCGGGATTGCTCACTATGAGATCTATAACGTTGTTGTTTCTTTAACTGGAAAAGTGTACACCGACTTCATCAAAATATGTATCATTTTGATATCAGGGGCGCTGATATATACAGCATTGGTTCTATTTTGCCAAGAATATCCATATTCTTCTATATTTTGTTTTACAACAGGCTATATATAGCTCTATGATAAACTGTTAGCTTTTGACATTATTATGCTTCTAAAATGGGTCAGGTAAGCCCCTTTACTCACTGGTTCCCATCTTACTGTCCTTGGTTGGGAAGAAGAAATGTGGAGGGAGTTACTGTTAATGTTATTACTGAATTCTTTAATGATCCAAACTTGTTGCTTCTGGGCATAAATCTTACTGAAATTGTAGAAAAATAACCAAAGATAGGTGCTCGGATGGTTTTTCCATGCCTGTTAAGAATGAGAAAATGACATGATCGGACAATGCTTGATTCTTGTCTTTAAGCTTTGGTCAAGTAAGTGCAGGTTACATCAGAACATCAGTAAGCTTTCGATAAAACTGTTGAAGGACTCCAGGAAATGAGAGAGATATTTATGATTCCATACTAAAGCGCAGTTCAAAAATTGAAATTCTTCTCATTTTGTCATATATCGCAACAAATCTTGACACTTGTATGTGTTGATTTGTATCTTGATCTTGCACATCCGAGGTTTCATTGAACTGCTGAATCCTCGGCCAATTACAAATATATTGTCTGTAACCATATCTTATCTCAAAATGTTTCATTATGGTTCGTCTTCTTTCCATCAGTTTTATGTACCAGTTTTCTTGCATGCATTACCATGCATTTGGCACAGCTTATTGCATAGCTTATCATATAGTATTTGATAGACAGTGGATTCTAAGTTTCTAACACTTTCCGCATCCTTTTACAGTTTGCAATGAGTTGTTTATGGGCCTTCCTCATGAAGCCTGGTACATGGTACTTCTGGTTTTGCTCTGCTTAGGCTTGGCTTTCATTGTACCAAATTTTCTTCCACTGTTTCTTCTACTGAAGAACGAAAATCCAGCAATCACTGATCAGAGTTTTGCCAAGGATTCATAACCGTGTATGCTTTTTGCCTTCGAAGTAAATTTTGAGACAGGATACAAATATCTCTGAGGGAGGATATAAATATCCCTGCTAAATTTTTGGGTATTGCTATTTACTATTATCGTTGAGTTTTAGGTATCATTAAATCAACAAAGTTTTTCATAGAACCATATGTTCCAATTTTAATTGGATTTACTGTTATTTATTAGCAACATATTACTATTATTCTTAATTTGCTTACGAGTATTCTTATTTACCCCCCAAGCTCATGCCGTGTATAGATGGGTGTACAGAACGTGTACAGAACTTTTCATCTATTTAAATCTGGATTAAGAGACTTCTAACCTTCTAAAAATTGACGCCATTCACCCAAATGGATGAAGTTCATCTTGAAGCCACACGGGTCTGTTTGGCAACCAATTATATAGTAAGATCTTATTATATTTGAAAGTTAAATTTCAAATTTGCATAATGCGAGGGTACATAGAGGTGACTTGTATGCATAATGGCAAATAAAATGTTACAATCAAGTGGTGCATACTTTTTGTTAGATTATTAGTATACCATAAAGGTTCAATGACGGTAGTTAATCATTTTGCATATTCTTGGTCCTCTTGTTACTGTAATGAAGATCAGATTCTATATATTATTGCTGGAGTTGGATTGAATATTTACTTAGTGGTTGTAAATGTCATGAATCTTTCTAACCCTTTCTCAGTTGATGAAGTTAGGGGCTTTATTTTGGGTACAAAGGTTCGCCTTGAACAATACAACATTAGCTCCGACATCTCTAATCGATCTGCAAATCTTCTTGTTTAGTAGAAGAAAAACAACAACAGAGGTTGTGAGCATAGTCTTCAACCCAACACAGAGAATCAGGGTCGGGGACATGGAAATCGAGGAGGTATGTCCTGGAATGGTGGAAATCGCCCTTGATGTCAACTATGTGCCAAAGTTGGGCTGCTTGTTCACAAGTGTTACTATAGATTTGATTCAAGTTTTAGTGGGTTCACTTCAAATCCCAACTCTAGGGGACACACAGCTTTTTGACCGAACAATCTAGAGGATATGCTTCTCAGAGCAGACATTAGGGTGAAGAGGCAGTAAAACGATTTTCAAAGCTTTATTCGAAAGTTAAAAAAAAAAAAAAAAAAACGAATAAATTGTTGGACAAAGGAGTTGCCGGACATCTAAAGATTCAGACCATTAATAAAGTGCAGCAGAGTCCAGTTTGATTTAAGATGACCCAGCCCAGAATTGGCGAAAGCTTGTTTCTATAACGCCGCTTCCAATAAGCCGTTGGACGTGAGGAGCATCTCAACCTTTGATCCCGTCTTATAAATAGCTTTTTATCTTTGTTTTGTACATAAGATGAAGATTAGCCCTAATTCTTTTACGACATTTTTCTATTGTTCTTCCTTTCTACTTTTCATCTCTTAGTGAGATTTTTATAGATCATTGTGATAAGCAATACAGTGGGTTATGAAAAAGTTTTTTAGCATGTGATTTCTTTTTGTGAGAATTCTTCTACTTTGTAAAAAGTCTTTTAACGGTTTTCTTTTGGAATGAAAATTTTCATTTATTGAATTTGTGTTCTGATTTTTGGAGTCAAATAATTACATCCCGGTTCTTCATAAATAATATAGTGACATCACCCGTTCACTTATGGTGCCAGAATTTTCGCAAGAAATCCGTACTAGTTTGCTTATGCTACCATTCATTATTTGCGTAACACATGTAAAGTACATGCTAATAGATTTATAGTACTATTTACGCCCCATCCCCCGGGAGGTTGGGGGTGGGGAAGGAAAATACTATTTGTAAAAAAACACTTAACAAAATATTTGACAAAAAGTGTGAAATTATAATTTTACCCCGTGGTGTAATAATGAGGAAAATTAATTTAGAGGTAAGATGGTGAAATTAATATGTTTTAAATATTTTGTCAAACGTATTTTACAAATAGCATGACTTATTAGAAGGAAAATCCTTTGCTTGGTGAATAAAATTTGACACGTCGTTTATTCCGGGTGATAAATTGACGCGTGGATGTTACAAAAGTGTATGGCTTGCCTTACACCCGACTTCAGTATAAACTGAAGGAAACTGGATAGAATCACCGGAGAGAAACGACCCTCTTCTGCTCTGCGAGCAAAATATGATGATGCCCTTCCGAGTTGCGGCAGTAAAAATGTCACTGAATCCAAATGCTCTCTCTTGGCAAACAAAGCAGTTTCTCCATCAAAATCTTCTTCTCAACTTCAACAACAAAATCGACTCCCAGTTGGAGAACTCAAATCAAACAAACACAATTAGTCTCCCAAGTTTCCAAAATCTTGCTACAAAGGCACACCAAATTCTGGACCCTGCTTCTCAAGTCCCTCAAATTTTCGTCCAATTTTAGCCCTCCACTCTTCCTCCAAATCCTCAAGAAAATACAAACGAATCCTGATGTATCCCTTAATTTCTTCAAATGGGCCAAGAAAAATCTGAAATTTGAACCGGACCTTATAGTACTATGCAAGATGACCCGGATGCTTTTCGGGTTCGGACTGTCCAGACCTGCAAAACCCCTATTGGATACACTGGTTCAAGAATACCCGCCTAACTTAATTGTATCTTCGCTGATTAAAGGTTCTGACTTTCACATTGTTTCCTCTGCTGTAAGTGCTGTTCTTGAATGCTTTTGCCAGAAGTGTAAATACTTACAATCTTTAGAGGTTTATAATAAGGGAAAAGATTATGGACTTAGAGTTACTCTAGATAGTTGTCATGCATTGCTCAAATTGTTAACTGATGAAAATGAGATAAGATTAGCTTGGTGCTTTTATGGTTCAATGATTAGACATGGGGTTTTGGAGAATCAGTTTACATGGTCTTTGATTGCAAAAATTTTGTATATGGAGGGAAAGGTTGAGAGAATTGCCAAAATTCTGGATGTGGGAATACATACTCCTGTGATATTTAATTTGTTAATTGAGTGTTATGCTAAAAGAGGAGATTTTGGAGCTGCTATTGATTTTCTAGATGAGATGTGCAATAAAAAGATTGCGCCAAGTTTTAGTACTTATAGCTCAATTCTTGACGGGGCTTGTAAGTATCAAAATGTAAGAGTGAGTGAGAAAGTTCTAAATGCTATGGTGAAGAAGGGATATCTGCCGGAACTTCTTGTTTCTGAGTATGATTTGATTATTCAAAAACTTTCTGATGGTGGGAATACACATGCCGCCGATTTGTTTTACAAGAGGTCATGTGATAAGAACATACAACTACAACAAGGTACATATGGATTTATGCTTAAAGCATTATCCAACGAAGGCAGAGTGAAGGATGCTATTGGGCTGTATCACATTATGTTGGAGGGAAAAATGTTGGTAAATGAGAATTGTTATAGTGCATTCGTGAATATTCTTTGCAAAGAGAGCCCATCAAAAGAAGTTAGCAAAGTGTTGGTTGATATGGTAAAAAGAGGTACTAACATTCCTGCAGCAGTAGCTTCTGTATATATTAATAAACAGTGTGCTAGCGGTCGATGGGGAGAAGCGGAAGAGCTCTTGAATGTAATGCTTGAGAAAGAGTGTTTTCCCGATTCTTTGTCGTGTGGTTCTTTGGTGAGACATTACTGCTTCAACCAACAGATAGATTCAGCGATAGACTTGCATAATAAGTTGAAGGGGTTGAAGGCTAATCTGGACGCAAGAACATATAGTTTACTTCTCACCAGGCTTATTGAAGCGAGAAGAATTGAAGCAGCACTTGAGGTGTTTGATTACATGAGAACATGTAAAGTGTTGAACAGTGATAATTTTTCACTCAT
Organism: Nyctanthes arbor-tristis; assembly: GCA_963692815.1. Lineage (NCBI taxonomy): Eukaryota > Viridiplantae > Streptophyta > Magnoliopsida > Lamiales > Oleaceae > Nyctanthes > Nyctanthes arbor-tristis. The sequence goes on along the minus strand of CAVNYN010241207.1, from coordinate 17,980 downwards.
GATAAGATGTCTCTGTCGTGAGAAGGAACTGAGGAAAGCTATGAAATTACATGACGAAATGTTAGAGTTAGGACTTAAGCCTGATAGAAGAGCATACAAACAACTGATTTCTGGTTTTAGATAGTATTTTTTTCTGTTCTTCCATTGTTACTGGCAGGAGTTCAAGGTATAATATTGCATGACTTTTTTCGTTTTAGACTTGGACATATGGACACAACTGATCAACTTATAAGTTCTCTTAACTTAAAACTCAGTGCAGTCTTTTACTGAAAAGAATTGAGATGTAGATAGTGCAGATATAAATGTTTGAATCTTTGAGATGATTGTTAGCTACTTGTGGTTAGAAAAACTCATATCTCTGTCTTCAGGTGGTTATTTATGAAGCCATCCCTCTGCTACTAACTCTGTCTGTACACCTTTTAATAATTTCTGGGGCTTACAAAGAAAGATTATGCATTATTGAAGTTCATTTTGAGGTTAAATTTTGTTATATCTTGTTCTCAAGGGATGCATACACTGCTTTACCAAGGGATTCTCGTCTAATAATGCATCTTCTCATGAAACTTTATGATGTGATTTAGTGAGGGAGTTCATCTGATCATCCTCTCCATCTGGCTGCCTTCTTGAATGGGGATGGCTTCTCATCTCCTTTGGGTTAGAGCCTTCTTGGTTATGCCAACTCACAAAGTTGTAAGACACTGCCTCTAATAGAGATTTCCTGTTCAGGTAATCTGGTTTGCAGTGCAGGCATGATGTCAGTTTCCTCTACTTAATTAGCAATAGGTCCAAGGTGTGTCTGGAGTAAAGGTTAACCTGATCCACAACCCGCAAATTTGTAGATCCGGGATGGGGTTGAGATGGGGCAGGATAGGATCGACCAATTGTAAATCTATCTACTTACTGAAAAAATTATAGTATTCCAAGAGTACCCAAGATTAGCAGGTAGTTTAGGCCAATCAAGAAACCCTTGAACTAGAGCAGATATACTAGTAATTGATTTTAAAAAATTGTGAGATTGCTCCGTACAATTGTGTCACCGTGTTTATATAATTTCAAAGAAGTTATATAGTTTTTGTTTTTCAACTAATGGCATTACTTAATCAGAGGAATATTTGAAGATCTCATCTGAGATTGAAGGGAAGCAGCTGTCTGAATGTGACCAACACATTCTGTTTCAAGCAATACCAAATTCCTTCCATGGATATCAAACGTGGCTCCAACAATTGCACAAACTTTCTTATTCATATATTATTATATTACAGCAAACAACTGGCATAATTCCATATCTTAGTAATAATTAACAAGGCTCTGTTGATTTTATTTGTACTATTTGACACACACACACACACACTATAGACATGTGTATATTTATGTATCCTACTGTATACATGTATCTTATCGTTCTGATGACATACCATTAGTAGGATTCAAACACCATAATGAGATGTGGCATAATATCAATAGTTGATGTGAGTACATCACCATTTCCACAAATCGTATTAGTAGTTAGTATTATACAACTTCATATGTTTGGTACTTGATCAAAATCAGATGTACTGTTATCCTATCTTCAAACCTCTGTTTATGGAGACTAATTGAATAAATAAATAAATAAATAAATCTGTCTCTATTGCCACATATATCCAACACCATCGCTACATGTCAGTTAATTGTTACAATGCGCCAACTGCTAATAGGAGATTGGGACTCTGTGTGTTTATGTGTATATATTATTTGATTTATTTATTTTGAAAAAGAGCTAGGAAATAAATCTGACTACAAAAAATCCCATTTGCATTAAAAATACATCAACAAAAGATTCTGGGAATGAATAGATGGATTGCCACCCACAATAAAGAATTAAATATTTTATGACAGTTGGGATGCTAAAGATGTATAAAATATTTAAAAATTATTAAGCGTATGTTAATTATTTGTTTAAAGTAGTAGTTTGAATTGCACGATAGTGGTTGATGTTTACATTTTGGGTGGGAGGTTTTGGGGGTAATTTGCATAAATAGACCATATCGTTTAGTGTCAGTGTAAAAATGGACTATATAGTTTTTAACTTGACGATTTCAATCTTAATGTATCAATATTCCTTGCAAAAAGGATATTACCATCCAAATTTGTCAACTTTGTTATTGAAGTGATATTTTTACCCTTAATCTCAATTAAAATATAAAGACAAATATTTATATTTCTTGTAGCTAGGATTCCTATTAGAGGTGACATATAAAAAACATCTTATTGTTGGAAGATGTATCATGTTGAAATTCATATAGGATCTCACACGCCACTAGAGGTGAAGAAGTCAGAATTTCCACTAGAGATTTCAAAAACACCATTTTAATTAACTGTAAAATGGAAAAGGTACAATTTGTTTTTGTTGTGGTAGGGAGGTAATATTGTGATGGCAGTTGAATGGGTAGATAAAAATATAAATTTTTTTCTTTATATTTTACTTGAAACGTGTGCTCTTCCGATCTCTTTTAAAAAGAATTGTATTTTACAAAAAAGAAAATAAGAGTGAAAAGGCCATTTTAACAATAGACATTGACAAATTTGGATAATAAGGTATTTTTTGCAAAGAACAATAATACATTAAGATTGAAATCACTAAGTTAGAAACTATAAAATCCATTTCCGCACTGACACTAAACAGTAGGGTCCATTACCTGAGGTGTTAGCTTTAAACCACACCTACACCTCTCCTAATATCTTGCCACTCCCCTATATATCTTCCTTGTATAAATAAATAAATAAACATTACTTGTATAAATAAATAAATAAATAAGAAAAAACTACTTGTTCAAAGTAGACACGATTTTAATTTATTTTCCTTATTTATATATAGATTTTAATTTATTTTCTCGCAACTTGATATTTTTTTAATGTTTTTTGATTTCAAACAAAAATAATATTTTCATTTTGACCAAAAAAAAAAACATAAATAATATTTTAGATTTTGACTTATTATTTTTCTTTTTCTCTATTTTGTTTAATTGCTATTTAATTTAATGCCATCATATGAATATTTAAATTAAATTATTAAATAGGCATCTTTTTTTTTTTTCCGCCGTCTGAGCCAAATATTCCGGTTCATTTTCATAACTTTTAAGACAATAAAATTTGAATTTGAGATTTTCGTGTAGTTGATGATCTCTTAGCTAAATTGACGATTCAATAAGTTTTTCTACGTCTTTATTCACTATTAGGCATTAAACTAGAATCTATATTATACCGAAGTCTAATGAAGCGCATTAACCACTAAAGAAATATTAAAATTCATATTTTCTTTTAAAAAGATAATAGTAATAACTTTGTATATAAATAAATTGAAATAAAACAAAGAATTAGTTTCATTAATTAGAATTAGAATAGAGAGAGAGAGAGAGAGAGAGAGAGAGAGAGAGAGAGAGAGTGAGATGTTTTGACAAAATTCATTTATTACTAATATTATTACACAATTTTTATTATTATTATTTTTTAGTTGAATGTTTTGTCTTCAAATCCACCCCACCCTTGTTTTGGGAGGTTTTCGTGGCTTCCCGAAACTCCATTTTCTCTCTCTTTCTCATCTTCTTCTCCTTCCTCTCTCTCTCTCTCTCTTCTGAATTACACCTTAATTATCAATTTCTTGTTTCATTCTTGGCTAACCCAAGAACCCTCCCCCCCTTTTGTTTTGCATGCATGCTTATATAAATACAAAATAAACTTGACTAGAGATACATATTAATGGAAAATGTAGCTGAAAACGGGAATTTGAAGCTGCATTTTTAGTTTCTGTATCATCGAATATCCTTCTCTGAAAAAGGTATGTATTTCTTAGAATTTTTCTTTTTTATTTTTTTTTTTTGGGGGGGGGGGTGCTGGTAAATTTATATTTTAGATACCGAAAACTGGAAAGGTTTATATATAAAATACCATTCTTATAAAATGGGTTGTCTCTTTCTAAAAGATGAATCCTCCGTGCACTTGATTTGATCCTGAAATTCTTTTCTTTTTGCTTTTTCATGTTTACATGGAAAAAGTTCAATAAATTATTTGTTATAATAACTCATCTTCAATTTGTTTGCTTTTGGAATAGGCGAAGGAACACTTCTCTTGCATTTTTGTGTCTGGCTCTTCATTCATATCCTTCTTTTTTTCAATGGGAACAAAAATGAAAGGCATCTATAAAGGCTTCAAGTATACTTTGTCTCAAATCTTTGGTGAGTCTCTCTCTCTTTCTCTCACATATAAGTTTTATAATCTCTTCGCTATGATCTGAAGAACCATTTTTTCCTTCTCTTTTTTTTTTTTTTGTGATTTTGGAAGCTAAGATTAAAATTGGGTTTTTCTTGAATTTCTTGTAGTTGTGAAGGAACGTGAAATGGAGATTGGGTTCCCAACGGATGTTAAACATGTGGCACATATTGGGTGGGATGGCCCCGCTGGCAGTGCTCCCAGTTGGGTACGTATATGGTCCATTTTTTCATTTATTTTTTATTTTTGGCATATTATAATTTTCAGTTAAATTTATTTTCCATTCATTACACAATGAAGAACTTTTTTATATTTTTTTCTTCTATGTAATTAATAATGATTTTATGTGATATCCTTTTTTTTTTCATTTCTAGATGAATGAATTCAAGACGGGGCCTGATTTTGCAACAACTTCCATTGGTAATTCTGGTTCTGCACTTTCTCCGTGGTCATCTCTAGGTTGGTTCTTGAAATCTCCTCCTTTTCTCTGTTTTTTTGGGTTTTCCCTTTTGACCTTGGACTTGTTTTGTTTATCGGACTGATCATGTCAAATTTGTCAAAACTTTTCATTTAAGTTACCCTAATAGCCATAAGTGAAAACATACATTGAGAAACTCAAATTCTCGTGATAGGACGGGTGTTAATTTTGATTGACAAATTATACAGCACGTCTCATATATTTTTTTGTATTCTAGCCCTAATTGTGTGTGAGAGATTTGGAATCAATAGCAAGATTATTTGCCTCAAAACTGGGGAAATTTTGGCTCATCTGTCACGAGACGTTTGGCATTGTGGGACTTGTCTAGAAATGGTCCTAGAAAAAGACATCTTTTTGGGTATTCACTCTTGCATAGAATCTTAACCAGTACATACTTGCATCAGTACCTCTTGTGTGAACCATAACTCCAGGAAGATGTGTCACGAGTACATGTTTGGTACAGGGTAATAAATGCTTCGAAAGAGAAATAAATTCTTTCTGGTACACAATATTACTCGATAAGCAATAATGTTAACCGATAGGCATTGCTTGAAAATTTCCTGACACTTTCAGATGGTGCGCGTGCATACATGCGCCCACCTGAGACAGAGGGTGCCAAGATAAACACCCCCCAACCCCCCAAAACGAGAATTTATTTTCTTTTGTTATTTTAGTACCATATAGTTGATCTTATAGTATTTGTGTGTGGTTTTGAGACAGATTTTGGAGAGTCTAGGAGGCAGCCATCAGGGTCGGATATGTACAACGAGATACCCTCGACAGATCTCCCTAACATACCGAAGAAGCCGAAAAGGAAAAAGTCCAAATCAACATCTTCCAGCTCGGGCTTGTCATCGAGGACATCAAGAACAGCAAAACCGAAAGCCAAATTCATCGAAAGCGATCCCAAACCAGCAAATATCGAAGTGGCATAAAAAACATTTTACAGATTTTGATGTGAAATCATGAAAGAGAGAATTGAAATTTTAATTCCAATATTTATAAGTCCTTCCATTATGTATCGGTAACAAGTTGTGTATATTTTAGGCGGTGCATTGCATATGACGAGCTTCATCAGGATCTCAGAATCAGGAGGCAGCTAGCAAAAATGGGGAAAAAAGTATATTTATTTAAATCTGACATTTATTGGAGAAATTGAATTTTCTTGATTCTTTTTTTTTTCTTTTCTTTTTTTTTTTGGGTTCCTTTTGAAATCTATAAGCGGAGGAGCGCGATGTAAAAAACTGGTTAGTACTGTCTTGATGAAGTAAATTGAGCTGATTGGAATTATTGAATTTGAGCAGATTATACCAAAGAACACATGCATTGTACTTAATCTAATCATTGATGAAAAGTGATGTGAAGTGTTGAAAAATAGAATGATGCTATGTGTCAGTTTTGTTTAAATTTTTGTAAATTATTTTGTTCAAGTAGCACAACTCTATTTGTTTTCATAGTTGGTGTTTGAAAATTGCTTCATAGTTAGATATCTAGATGAAGAGTCCCGAGATCGGAAGAGCGTCTGAATAGCAAGTTATAGTGCCATCCGATGATGTGGAGGCTAGCCCTTGCACGTTTGGCAAATGACCACTTGGGGTTAGTTATTTATTTTTATTAGTTCATGTAAAAAGTGAGGCCAGCTAGCAGATGGCGCTATAACATGCCATCCAAACACCACCTGACACTCCTGTCCAGGACGTGAACTCTAACAACAGTCAAGAATGACACAATTCGAACCACATCTAATGATGTATATACATATGAGTTCAGGTTTTGTCGCTGAAATTTAAACAAATGTACGTATAAAATATGATAATTTAAAAGCTTTTAAATGAGATGATTGTGGTGTAAAACAAAAATATATGTAATTTAACCGTCTGCGTGCAATGAGAAAGCGTTATGATTTTGTCATTATTGAAACCAAATTGCATTGTAACCATCTCCATTTTTGCTTTTTTCTTTCTCCTACTGCAGATTCAAACTTCTGATTATCCAATGTATCAGTCCAACGTATTTTCATTATTAAACTCTCAATCCTTAAATGAATTTCATTACTTCATTGTCTGAAAAAGGTTTATGGGGTGTTCTAAAATTCCAAGAGGCCTAAAAATATGCCTTATCATCACTGGAGTTCTCATCGCCACCCTCTCGGTGGTGGTGCTCGTCCTCTTCCTCACCATACTCAAGCCCAAACAGCCCAAAATCACCACCAAATCTGTCTCTTTAGACTACATAAAATGGATCCCATTTCCATTTCATTTGAATGTCACACTAGGAATAGTAGTATCAGTCGATAATCCCAACTATGGAAGTTTCAAATATGAAAATAGTACAGCTTACTTAAGTTACCGTGGGACAAACGCGGCCGAGGCGCCCATCAAGCAAGACACAATCCCGGCTCGTGGTAGCCATGATATTAGCACGACGGTAGTGGTGGTAGTGGATAGTTTGACGTCGAACCCTTATTTTTGGGTGGATTTTGCGACCGGTTGCTTGAATTTTACTTCATCCACTACATTGCACGGCAAGGCTACATTGTTCAAGTTGTTGAAGAAGAAGGTGACAACTTATAGCACTTGTGACATATCACTGTACTACCAGGCTCAAAATGTGTCTACTGTTTGCAAATCAAAGGTTAAGTACTAGCTAGAAGTAGTTCTCTACTATTATTTTCTAATTACTATTATAGGAAAATTTGAAATAATATATCGATGACCATAGTTTGTTCATTCATTCATCTAATTTGATTAATAATTTTCACCACATATGAATATGATGGCTAATTTGATCGATCAAGCTCGACTGTGAGGTTTGAGAAAAGGTTCCGTTAAAATTACATAAATTATCTATTCGCTTCAATGAAATGGGCGGATTTTAAGATTTATTATTTTGGAGGTCTTTCAATTTTTCCCCTCGAGTACTATAGACTCTGTCAATGTATATGAGAAAAAACAAAGTACAAGAGCGGGTGTGATGAACTTTATGGGCATATTTAAAGTGATTCTTCATTAAATAGAGAAACAAAAATGATTTGGCAAATTAGTACTATCTACCCCTAAGGTTTGAGTTTTCTAACGCTTTTCATTTTCAAACCTAACAATTACACTCTTAATTTTAACCTTTCTTGCGCTATCTATCTTTTCCATCAATTAATGTTAGTTTGACCGTTAAATGGTCAAATATTTTTACAAAAGGACCAAGATACCATCAAAATATTAAAACTTGAATTTTTCCTAATTAGCTTTAACTACCGGCAGAAACATTTTGGTTTGATGTCATTTTCGTCCGTATCGTTTCAAATGTAATACTTAATTACACCACCAATTTAAACCCTTACTTATGGCATAACCGTTAAAGAATTAAAAGAATTAGAACAAAAAATTTATTCTTCTCATGTCCCTCATTTGTGCCACATTAAAATCAGTAACAATAAAAAATCCACATCAAATTCAAAATTCAAAGAAGAGAGAGAGTAAAAAATAACCCAACCGCAAAAGAAATTTGAATAATTTAATTCAAGTTAGAAATTAAATGGTATATTCACTAATTATATTATATAATATTAAAAAGAGGATTTGAAAGGGGATAAGAAAAAAGTAATAAAATGAAATTCTAAAAATTATGACGTACACACTATTTATCGTGAATTTTTTTTTTTTTGTTTTTATCAAATGAAGCCCTGAATGGACAAAAAATTTTGAAGAAAGGAACCGATAAGAAAATATGAAAAACATGAAAACCACAAGATGAAAAAGTTTTTGATTATTGAAAAATAAAAAGATCCAATGAAAATGAGTAATCTGATTTCAATGAAGCAATAATAGTCCAACTATGAGGATAAAGTGACATAGGTTGATTTGGAGGAGGCGTTGGAAAAGTTGAAACTTTATCTACAGATGATTTATTACTGAAAATTTTCTATAATTTTTATTAAATTCTAAATATTTATACTAAAATTCAAGTTTCAAAAATTTTGAGGGTATCTCTGTCTTTTAGTAAAAAAAATTAACCATTTAATGGTCAAACTACATAAATTGACGAAAAGAGTAAATGTTGCAAGAAAGATTGAAATTAAGGGTGAAATTGTTAGATTTAAAACGATAAGGATGAAAAGTATAGAAAACTCAAACGTTAGGGATAGGTAACGCTAATTAGCCAAAAGGACTATAACTTTCTCTAATTTAGCCGTTAGTACTTGTGCTTGTCTAGCTAATTTCTAAATGAGCCAATTATTAAAGGGGTCTTTAGATGAGTACCGATAATAATAAACACAATGGAATTAGAAAAATATGACCCACCTAACAAAATTAACCATGGTTTTGTTAGATGAGGTGTAGTGTTTCTGTGTCGTGTGTGCCTTGTCTTCCCATTAAAAAAAAAAAAAAAGAAAAAATAACCCACAAACATTGCAATGTAAAAACATGGCACACATGGTTATGTTGGGGGGCAAATTATGTTGGAATAATTAGGGCTCTAAGGTGTTTCCAATACCACTTTATAAAAATAAGATCTTACTTTGTAATTGAAACAAACAACTTTCCTCCACCTTTCACTCTCTCTTTCTGACATCAATCACAGATCCACCTCCTCCTTCTGTCACCGCCACCCACCTCCTCCTCCTTTCTTCACCGCCACTGATTCGCCTCTTCCTCTTTTCTGCTTGATCGCCTTTCGTGATCTGAAATCTAGATTGTGACTTGCAAATCTTCGCTTCTTTTCTACGTCGCACTCTCTCCGGTGTGAATTAGGGTTTCAAATTAAGACACTTTCGTTGTTTCTATATCTCTCTCTCCGTCGCTTTCACCAGATTTATGCTTGATTTTTCTGGTGAGTTTTGTCAGTTTTGTGGACGAAATGGTGGTGATGTGATTGTGACTAGTGGTTATTGAGGTGGTCTTCTAGTCATTTTTGATGTTCCAGTGAATGGTGTGGTGGTGTTGTTGTGACTCGGGTGCTCTGACGGGTTGCACATGTGTGCTGTGACTTGTGGTAGATGTGGTGTTTTTTTGGTTGTTTGTAGTGTTCCGGTGAGTTGTGACTCAATGTTCTGGCAAGTTGTTGTAGTGACAATGATGCTCCAACGGGTTCTAGGGCACGTGTTGTGACTAGTCGTTTTGTGGTTGTTTGTAGTGTTCTGGCGAGTTGTGGTGAAGGTGTGTTGTGACTCAGTGTTCCGGCTAGTTGTTGTGGTGGCAGTAGTGCTCCAACGGGTTACAAAGGTGTGTTGTGATTGATGGTAGATGTGGTGTTTTCGTGGTTGTTTATAGTGTTTTGGCGAGTTGCAGTAGAGGTGTGTTGTGACTCAATATTCCGACGAGTTGTTGTGGCGGTAGTGTGCTTCAACGGGCTGCGGAGGTGTGTTGTGACTAGTGGTGGATGTGGTGTTTTTGTAGTTGTTTATAGTGTTCCATCGAGTTGTGGTGGAGGTGTATTGTGACTCAGTGTTCCGTTGCTAAGGGAAAATCAACTATTTACAACGGTAGAAAACTTTAGTAATTCAACAAGAAAACCGCCGTATTTGATATTTACGACGGATTAACGGCGGTTTTGCGCTCTCGGCAATACGACCGTGGTAAATAAATTGCATGCAGTTTTCTACCACTGTATTTACTATTTACGACGGAATTACTTCGATTTTTCCCGTTGTGAATAATATCACACACACCTCTGTTTTTACTCTTTTACAAAGGTAATGTAGCCGTTGCAAATGTAGTGTCGTATTCATATTCTTTAACAGTCACATGACTGTTGTAAATGTATTGTTGTGTATAAACTCTTTAACAACAATTATAAACGGTCATAAATACCACCATGTAATCAATTTGCCTTATTACAACACTAATTTGCCGTAGTTAATAAATGTGTCACAATAATACTTTTCATTTTTGTGACATTAACATGCCATAGCAATTTGAAAATAAAAGACTTAATTATAAATGCCAATATATGCTACTAGAAATCATTAAAAGTCAATACACACTAAACTTCAATGCCCAATCAAATATGCTTCTAGATAACCGAGTAATCCATTCAAGTTTCAAAAGATAAACTTGCTTCAACAAAACCATAATAAAAGTTGAAATGTAATCATCAGTTTCCAAAATTAAAATTAGAAAACTAATAAAATATCAGCCTAATGGAGTTCTATGCTTCTTGCAAATCACGAGGTTTTCATCCACCGATTTCATACATTACTTTATTTAAAAAGAATCACATCGACCACCTTAGGCTAACTGTTCGAATACCTAAAGAAGAAAAAGAAAATTGTATAATTAGTAAATAATTAACTTGACTTTGATAAAATACAAACAAGAAATTCAACAAGAAAAAGAAGAAACCAAAGCAAATACAAGAAGATAGAAACAAAGAAAATAACACTTTTGGTAAACATTGATAAATAAACTGATTAAAATTTTCTGAAAACGTTGATAAATAGGTATGCCACAACAGAGGATGACAAGCTACCTCCAATCTTTTTTGGTTGTTTAAAACTCTCTGGTTGCGAAGATCTTCTAACTTTTGGCACTAGAATCAACTGCCATTGATTACCAAATACAAAGCTTAAAAGCCTACAAAATCATAATGCAAAATTTCATCATGGGCAATAGATTTATGAGATTTCATCTTTCTCTATATGCAAAATTCAAAAACTCTTCAACCTTTTCCCTATATTCTATAGAAAGCCTGTCCTTTGAATACATTCAAGTTTTGTCCATATCTAATAGTAGGCTAAGAAAGCAAGTATTCACGAAAAATACAAAGAAAGTAAGTACAAATGCTTTCCAAATTTGAGAACAAATCGAAGAAAGGCATATCGTGAAATCATGCAAATATAATCATATATAAAATTATGAACTTCACAGATTGCACTTAGAATCAAGTCATATATTGGAATATTTTCATCCCAGTAACGAAATCAAAGTTATATATATGACAAGCTACATCACAGTATGAGCTACAAATTAATAAGGATTTTTCCTTTCGTTTTCTTATAGAACTCATTTTTCCTTTCGCTACAAATTAACAAGTCATTTGATGGTGCTTTGTTGCACTTGGCGTCTGTTTTTCCCATGTGGCTCATGGGGAGTGTGTGTTCCCTTATTTTCCATTTATAAAATTGCTTTTTTATTTAATTAAAAAATAAAAAACTCATTGCAAAGAAGCTAACTTAGCAGGGTTCATCTTGCAATATGCATTTTCTTGCTTTATTTGGTAAGCAACAAGAAATTATCAAGGGTACAATCTCAACTGTTTTATCCTACATATGCTCCAATTACATCCACACTGATTCCCACATTTTCAACATTTCCCAAACTGATTATTTACCACTAAACAATATTTGCAGTTATTGATCTCTTCAATACAAAAATCAGTCCAATAACAAATAAGAATAGGATGCATGATTTCCGCTTAACACTTCTATATATGATGATTTAGTTTTGCCATAATTTGATAATTGAAACCCCCTCCTGCACATTACAAGTTGTCTAGACGATCAACACGCAAGAGAACCATACTAAAAAGGAAACCACTAATTACACTACTTTTAACATTTAGATATTTAATTTTCTTATAATAAAGTAGAGAGTATTACTCAAGAAGGATGCATTCTAAATATTATACTAGTTGGTGGATCACTCCAGCATGTTGGTGACAGGTGTTAAAATATTCATTCTCCCGAAACTTCGCAACTGATATTTGATGCAAAAATTCTAGAAATATTTTTTAACCTCCAAGTAATGGGGCAGCCATTTATTCACCAATTTTCTGGATTATTCTTGGATGTCGGTGATGATCGTCAATAAATACAAAAGCAATATGCACAGTAACTTACTTGAAGTACCACTCGATCCCTTCTTTATTTTCTTCAAAAGTCAAAACCTATTTGGGTACCAAGAAATAAATTGAGAATTGAAACACCATAATAGAATCAAATCTTCAAACTCAAATTCAAAAAAGAAACCAAAAAAAAAAAAAAGTGAATTTTTTGCAGAATCAATGGAACAAAGATGAGGAAAAAAGGTGATTATACACGTGTTGATAGATAGAGATTTTACCTCTCAAGAATGAGTCTCTTCAAGAATCCCTTAAAGGGACTACTATAAATGCCAACGATTATTGGGATTTCTTCAAATTTTGTGTATCTTAAGCAAAAGCATAACTGCATAAGAAAATCCATATAACATGAATATTAAACTCAAGTATTTAAATATCATTACTAGTTTGTTTAATGGTACTTTAGAGCCAATAAATTATGCTAATGACTTGAGATATTTTGAACTTATTTCAATATATTATTTCCTTATCTCTCCAATTATAGTTTCTCTTTGGTTTCAAAAGAAAATGGAGGGTGCAGTAAGGATTTTGATCTTAGAAAAGACTAGCCTGATGGCCTCGAGTCCAGGTAGTGTGTGTATATATATTTATATATATATATATATATATATTTTTTTTTCCTATTTCCTACAGGGCAATCATTTCTTTTGAATTAACCGAAGATTCAACTATAAAGGGAATAACGGAAGCTTGACAAGAAACCAATTTCCCATGGAACATACTTATGCTTAGAACAAGACTCAAATACATGGACAACAATGAAATTAAGGCCTCCTGCTTCACTATTCACTCATGCTCAAAGGAACCAACTATTGGTGTACTTTTCAATGAACAATACTACCACCATTAATTAGTTCACAACATCAATCATTATAAATATACTTAAATAAAAAGGGTGAAAATTAAATACAACTATCAAAATTTAAATGATAACCAAAAAGATGCACTAGAGGTCCATAATCGTAGCTATTGACGTCCTTGATAAATTGAAGTTCCTTCAAATTACCAGATAATTAATATCCCTAATCCCATTCATATTGTTATTTACCGTCCACATAGCATCATTATTTTTAAAGTAACTTGACTCTCCTAAAAAGATGCGAACCACATAGATATATGCACGAACCATTTGCCCTAAGATAAAGCAGTTTTCAATCTTTTATTACCATCTTCAATTCATGTCCCTTTTTTGTGACTAAAAGTGAGCACTCGTTTTCATAGAAAGAAATCCTAATTTTTATCAAAAGATCACAAGCATGGTTTAACATTCAAGAATGGAAGTTTTTGATACGAATTCGAATAATTCGTATCGGAATACAAGAACACAAATAGAATAATAAAATATTGTGGATTATTTCGAGGAAACCCGACCCTCCCAAATATTGGTTTTTCAGAAGAAACTAACAAAACTCCCAAGAACAAACTCTTGTTTGTAATATAATTCATTCCACACTATTTTCATCAGTTTTACATCTTTAAATAGAGATAAAATAAACATTATTCCATTAGCTTACCTACTAACACAATAATAGCTAAATATATGAACACTATCTCTAACTACTTTTACTAATTCAAACTAAATAAATAACTAATATCTAAATACTAAATTATTACATTACTAATTAAAATAGAACCGTAATATTCCTTCCCTCTTGAAACTACCCTTGTCCTCAAGGGTATGAATAAATTTCCTTCTCCTGCACTTCCAATTTAGGACCAAATATGAGAAGATGTAAATTATTTTTTGGAAGTTGTCAGTTGTTCTAATTCCATACTCCAAACGTTGGGCTATCTCGACCAATGACGACATTGCCATACAAGAAGACTGAAATTTGATATTGAAAAATGGTTGCTCGACTTCTAATTTTTCAAGGAAAACAATGCTCCTTCTTTCATCAATTGGAAAGATTTTGGAGTTATCACCTTCTGGCACTGCCTCGCACTTGATACTAGGAAAAAACTGCAATTTTTCACTCGTGTGCTGAAGTTCTTTTGAATTATCGAAAAAAAGTTCTAACAATTTTGTTTCTTCAAAAGAGTAATCTAGATCTTCATATGTAAAGGATGTCGGTACGGGAAAACCTACACTTTTTTCTTCAAAAGAATAATCAGTTTCCTTATATTGTTGCTCCAAAGCAAATGAATGCAACTTGACATCAATCATATCGGCCCAGATTTTCATTTTGCACATCATATCTTTCATTTCTTTTTGAGAAGCAGCAATAACTTGAACTATGCTCTCCAAAAGTGCCACTCGCTGCTCGAGTGATTGGGCCATGCCTGCTCTGATACCAAATGATACGAACTCGAATAATTCATATTGAAATACAAGAACACAAATAGAATAATAAAATATTGTGGATTACCTCGAGGAAACCCGACCTTTCAAATATTGGTTTTTCGGAAGAAACCAACAAAACTCCCAAATACAAACACCAGTTTGCAATATAATTCATTCCACACTATTTTCATCAGTTTTACATCTTTAAATAGAGATAAAATAAACATTATCTCACTAGCTTACCCACTAACACAATAATAGCAAAATATATGGACAATATCTCTAACTACTTTTACTAATTCAAACTGAATAAATAACTAATATCTAAATACTAAATTATTACATTACTAATTAAAATAGAACCGTAACAGTTTTACAAGATCTTTACAAGGAGATCTAAGAACACCCTCACTAAACCCAACAATCTTTTTCCAGACTGTTGCTTACCTTTTAAGAATAAGACCAAATATATCAAGTATTACCAAATTATGCACTCTTCTACTCAGTTCAAGATCTTTACATTATAATTAGGAACGGGTTACTGTCATTAATTACAAATTCTCAAACTCAGATTAAATTTACAAAATCCAGAAAACATTATTGTTAAATTTACACAAAGAGGCCCATTCTCTTACTTGCACACAAAACCCCCCATCAGTGTCGCTACCTTACAGAATAAGTCGGGGGAAGGAGGTTCCCTTATAGCTTCAAAGCTTAGACCGAGATCAAAATTTGCAACCAAAAAAAAAAATTAAAAAATAATATTAATATTAAGGAGAAATCAGTCTAGGATTGAGTATTGTAAGAGCAGCCAGGAATTCCAAGAAAATCACTTACTTTTAGCTGAAGAATTTGATTTTTGGCTCGCGACAAGGGTGACGACCACCAGTAATGGGGAATATTCTGGAGCAAATTAGGGCAGATGAGATTAGGTTAGAGGAGAAGAATCTTACGGAAGACTTTGAGTGATTACGGTAAAGGAGATGAGTTAGAGTGATTAGGGTCAAGGAGATTAGTTAGAGTGATTACGGTAAAGGAGATTAGTCAAAGAAGAGAACTGGGTTCTGTGCTTCGAAGAGAGAAGAGGGGTTCTGCGTTTCAAAGAGAGCGGGGGATAGGTGGGTTTGCTGGTTTTGGGAAAAATTTTCGAGCAGTAGCATATGTTTTTCCCGGGTGTGTTTTGGTTGGAGGAGGGTTTTAACAAAATATAGTTTATTTACCACAGCAGAAACAACTGTTGTTAATAATTGGATCAATTACTACGTTTATAGTAATTGCCGCCATTTATACTCTTTTGGGTGTAAATACAACTCATGTTTTTACCACAGTTCAAATGTCATGGGCAAAAAGCTTTTAACTACGGTTTTCCTTACTGCTGTAAACGGTTCGTGGTAAAAACCTAATTTTCTCCTAGTGTGAGTTGTTGTGGTTACAGTGGTGTGATTGGTAGTTTGATAACAATTTGTGACCAACAGAAGGTCACAATAATCGGTTATAGTCACAATAACTGGTCACAATGGCCACAATTTGACACCTGATTTTTCATAAAAAAAGCTTATATATACCTTAATATTAAGAATGGTGTAAAAAATATGGGTATTTCTCAAGTTACCCCAATCTTGCACACGATGTTAGGCTATATTGGTTCTTCACCAGCTAGGGATGCATAACGAGCCGACCGGCTCGGGTGGCCTGTGGCCTGGCCCATAAAAAACCCTAGTCGAACCGGCTAGTAGCTCGTTTAAGACGGGCCTGAGCCCGAGCTAAGCCCCAAATTCGGAGGCAAGCTCGAGCCGGGCCGGCCCATGCCAAACTTGGGTAGAAAAGGAAAAAAATTAAATTAAAATAGGGAAAAAATTGAAAAAAGCCGGACGGCTCGGCTCGAAAAAGGCCAGAGCCAAAGCTCGGGTCGAGCCTAATTTTCGCCGCCGAGCTGAGCCGGGCTTTGACTTGGGCTTTTTCAGCTCGGGACCAAAAAAGCCCGAGCCGTGCTCGAGCCCAAATGTTGGTGAGCCGAGCCGGCTCGGCTCGTTGACATCTCTATCACTAGCTATGGCCCAATGTTTAAGGTTTTTTTTTTTTAATTATCATCATCATCTGCTATTTTTTTAAATATGACTTATAATTTTTATATACGTGTGTGTGACTTTAATTTTTTTATTTTTTTAAAATATGTGACTTTTACTATTTAGCTTTGCCATTACTATATGTCACTTTTTATTCTATATGCGACTTTTTAATTTTTATATGTAATTATTGAAATTCTTCAATTACTTTTTTTATTAGAACATCACAAAAACCAATATAGTGACACATATAGAAATAAAAAGTTAAATTTCATTAAACATTCATGTAGAAAATATATTATAAACACTTAACTAAAAAGTCACATAGAATTTTCCAAAAAAAGAAAATTCACACTTTCATTTTTGAAAGGGAAAAAAGCCACAATTAAGTATAAAAAATCATATAGAAAAAGTCACACACACACACACACAGAAGTCATACTAAATCATAAAGTAATACATAGAAAATTCACACTTAACTAAAAACTCACATATTTATTTCTATAAGTACTTCATAATCTTTATTTATCTCCAAAATCCTGTATAACATGTTCACAAAAATAAATAAATAAAAACTGGATAACATAGCATATTATATAATATTTAGATGTAACGTATATAATTTACCCAATGTTTAAGGTTTTTTTATTAGGGTAATTTACAACTAGCGTCCCCAATCTTTCAGGTTTGTTGAGATTACGTCACACGACGCTCTTCCGATCTGTTGTGGAGGCCCCTAACCTTTCAATAGTGTTACACCTAAGGTCCCTCTAACGTTTTCCATCCATTTTCACCGTTAAGGTCAGGGGTATTATCGTAAAATAACTAAAAATTGAATATTTTCATGTTTTTACAAAAAAAATAAAAATAAAAAGAGAGAGGGGAGACCCCCAATGTGCTTCCGGAAATGGCAGCACTTTGCTGCCATTTCTGGCAACAATTTGGCTACCGGAAATGGCAGCAAAGTGCTGCCATTTCCGGCAGCACAGGGAGGGGAGATTCCCCCCTTTTTTGGACGGAAACGGCGGCCCAAATAGCTACCATTTTCGGCCAAAAAGGGGGGGAGTCCCT